>PVJX010012986.1:0-48707 GCA_004027295.1 Dolichotis patagonum | reverse complement strand
AACAAATTCAACAAGGTAGCCGGATACAAAGTCAGTACACAAAAATCAATATCATTTCTATACACTAACAACAAAAGTACTGAGAGAGCAATAAGAGAAACTACACCCTTTACACTAGCATCCAAAAAAATGAAATACTTAGGAGTTAATCTCATGAAAGAAGTAAAAGAGCTATACAGTGAAAATTATAATACTCTGAAAAAGGAAATCGAAGAGGACCTCAGAAAATGGAAAGAACAAATATTGTAAAAATGGCCATTCTCCCATAATTACTATAGAGATTCAATGCCATCCCTATCAAAATACCACTAACATACCTCATAAATGTAGAGAAATCACTGCTAAAATTCATTTGGAACCAGAAGAGACCTAGAATAGCAAAGGCAATTCTAAGCAACAAAGGCAAGGCAGGAGGCATCACAATCTCCGAGTTAAAATTATACTACAAAGCTACAGTGATAAAGTCAGTATGGTACTGGAATAGAAACAGACCAGAGAATCAGTGGAATAGATTGGAAGATACAACCACAACCGCAAACTCACTCAACCACCTTATCTTTGATAAAGGGGCCAAACATGTTCGTTGGAAGAATGACAGTCTCTATAACAAATGGTTCTGGAAAAATTGGTGGTCCATATGCAGAAGACTAAAACTAGACCCATGTCTATCACCATACACTAGACTAAAATCTAAATGGATCAAAGCTCTAAATATTAAAACAGAAACACTAAAACTGCTGGAAGACAAAGTAGGTAAAAACCTCAAAGATATAGGGGTAGGAAGAGAATTCATGAACAAGAGCCAAAGTACACGGGAAGTACTTCCCAGAATTAATAACTGGGACCACATCTTATTAAAGAGTTTCTGCATGTCAAAAGAGGTTTCCAGCAGAGTGAAAAGAAAACCCATAAATTGGGAAAAATCTTCATGAACAGCGCCTCAGACAAAGGACTTCTGTCTAGAATTTATAAAGAATTTTAAAAAATCAGACTCTCGAAATTCAAAAACCCATTCCAAAAATGGGCATCTGAAATGAATACACAGTTCTCAGATGAAGAAATATGAATGGCAAATAAATACATGAAAAAATGTTCATCATCATTAGTCATGAGAGAAATGCAAATCAAAATCACACTGAGATACCATCTCACTCCAGAAAGAATGGCCAAGATAGAAAACACTACCAACAACAAGTGTTGGCGAGGCTGTGTGGAAAAAGGAACTCTTCTACCCTGTAGGTGGGAGTGTAGACTGGTGCAACCACTGTGGAGGTCAGTCTGGAGATTCCTCAAATAGCTGGGTTTGGAAGTCCCATTTGACCCAGCTATTCCGCTCCTAGGCATATTCCCAGAAGAACTGAAAACATCACACCCCAGTGATATATGTGCACCCATGTTTATAGCAGCACAATTTGTAATAGCAAGATCTTGGAAGCAACCTAAGTGCCCATCAACTGAGGATTGGATAAAAAAGTTGTGGCATTTTTATACAATGGAGTACTACTCAGCTATAAAGAATGATCACATCGACATATTTATAAATAAATGGACACGACTTGAGACCATTCTCTTAAGTGAAATAAACCAAACTCACAAGGGTAAATACCATATAGTCTCCCTAGTATGAGATTTGATAAGAGTATATAAGACTTTATGGTAAGCATCAGTCCCCATCTCATAGCTTTGAAGTCTTTTAAAGTTTTCAATCATCAGTTGGAATGGTTTTATCCTGTTTTGTTTGACTATATCATACGTGATGATACAAACAGCTGTTTTGAAGAAAACATTACGACAGCTATTGCTGATTTAATATCATCCTTCTTAGAAGTCCTACCATGCTTTTTTTGTTCTACTACCGTTGGTTCTATCTATCACATTGTGTCTTATTGGAATTTGAATATGTATGATAGTTCAAACAAAATTTTTTTTTATCGAAAATGAGATATTATAGTACCCATTGATCATTTTCTGTTATTCAATTCAGAAAGCCCTGTAATTCTTTCACTCTATGCATGGCTTTATACTATTGTGTTATGTTTGATATTATTGTATTTGAAACTATCTTCAACTATAGCAGAGTAAGAGATATGGTGTTAGCTACTGTTGATGTCCAGTTGTCTTAATGTAAAGTACTGTGTTGCCTATGTTGTCCTTTTCTGATCTGCTCTGTACTGCCACCTTTTGTTTTATTCTTTTTCAAATTAATAAAAAAAAAAGAATAAATAGTTTGCTTAAATTGAAAACATGTTTATAATTATGCTCTTTAAATCTTTCTTATTAAAACTGCCTCAGAAACAGTTGATTCAAACTTAAATCTATGGATATGTAATGCTAAGTGTTTGCAATGATAGCATTGTAGAAAATGAATTGACTTGACAGCATATAGAGATAATTTCACTGATTGTTATGTGTAATAGAAATAGAAGGTTAAATTTTTTTAAAGCTATAACATAATGTGGGACTAATTTTGATGATACATATTTGTGAACATTTTACTTTAGTATAATTAAAATATTTTAAAACTTATTTAAAATTTCTCTTCCACTGATGTTTAAAGAGCCACTTGGTATTCTTAATTCCTAACACATAAGATATAAAAGCAAAAATCAAAATTCTAAATTTATGCCAGTAAGCACTGCTTTGTAATCACTGTTCAGTTATTACTCACAAGGTTGTACATGAAATAAACTTGTTGGTTGATATTTTATTAAAAGTATTCTGCATTGTTCAAGTCAAAGTGCTTGGCAAAACAAAATAGCTTACCTTAGAACCAATGTAAGTACAAACATGAATAAAATGGATGAAATCTAGGAGTGTGGCCAAGGAGTCCAAGAATGACAGTCTTAACATCTCAGTCACTTGCAACTTCCTCAGATACGTGGATAAGGCAGCGTCCTAGAAGGTTATGATCTGCACTGGGAGCATGTGTGGGTGTTGAGCATTTCCTGAAGCACTATTAAATCTAACTTCAAATTCTAATTTTTGTGAATACATCTGTCTTCTTAACACAGTTCACCATTTCCTATGTAAGTTTTTGTAAATTTTTTATAAAGTTTAGTAAGATACTGACATTAAGTTATACTCTACTAAAATTATTTTTAATATGCCTATATTTAATAAAATATTTCAGGAAGATATTTGTTCATAATTTCAAATCTATAAGTAAACTATCTCTTGTTTATTCAATATTTTAAAACTCAAATCAATTACTTATAACTGTTTATTAAGAAATAGTTGTGACACACAATGAAACATAGTATCAAGAACATTGTAACTTAGTTACCTATGTCATATTCTTTCCTATTTTAAAATAATCCAACTCATATAATAAACTTTGAAGTGAACTATTTGATAGAAATTAATCAAAATAAGTGTAAATAAGTACACTGATTCATTCAGTCAACTTGAAAACTTAAAAATATCATCATGTTAATTTTATTGCTTATTTTGCGATGTGACATTTCTATCACTATGAAACAGAAACAAAAATATAATCAAAATGTATAGTTTTCTACAAAGAAAAATCAGCAAAATGAAAAGGTAAGATGGGTAAAACGTTTTCACACACTGTATCTGATAAGAGCTTAATGTTCAAAATGTATACAGAATACACAGAGCTCTATAGCAAAGAGCCAACCAAATAAAATATCTCAATAAAAAATGGACAAGTGAGTTAACCAGATTATTTTCCAATGGAAGACATATATATGGCTACCAAGAGATTTAAAAGAATGTTAAAATTTACTAAAATTTACATTTGATTTACTTTACTGAGAAAATGCATATTAAAGCTATCATTCATCATCACTCATTTACTAGGATAACTACTATTAAAGTGGCAAGAAATAACAGGCGTAACGATGTACAGAAAATGAAACCACTGAACACTGTCAGGGGAAAGGTACATCGGTGCTGCCATTATGGAGAACAGAAAGACATTCTTCAGAACTTGAAATATTACGGTAATAGATGACCTGGTCATTCAGCTTCTTTGACCTGTCCTGAGGAAGGAGAATGAGTAGACCCCAGTGATGTGTGCACTGCCTGCCCTTGCAGTAGTATATGCAATAGCCAAGATGCGAAGAGGATGTAAACATGCCTGGGAGGATGGCGACAGACAGAAAATCAGGGGCATTTGTAGACTAGAGTGCTACGGAATTATAAAATTAAAAAAATGCTAAAATTCGTGCCAACATGAATGATCCTGGAAGACATTATGCTATGTGAGGCAGATGGTGAAAGACAGCTACTATGATACCTTTTGTATATTTGAAACCACAGACAGCTGAATTCATAGAAACTGAGTGAGTGGTGGCTACCAGGGACTAGAAGTGAGAGCGACCAAAAGCTACCGGTAAAGGACAACATTTCAGTTGAACACAAACAAGTTCTGAGTATCTGTGGTGTGCTTTGAGTGCTTATGCATCTTTTAGTTATTTCATTGTGGTAATTACTTAGAGAAGGCCTATTTCCATCAAATTACCATTTGGTTAAACTTAAATAAATTTTGTTATGTGAAAAATTTAAAAACACATAAATATTTAAGAATCAAAAAAGACCTTCTAGATATATACAAGGGAAAATTTAAAAAAAAATGGTTTGTTCAGATTTTTTAAAAATTACAGTAAAACTCACATTGCCATTAAATCCCCACAAAATTCTCCCTCTTGCTTCAAACATTCATCTCATCATTTCTGAAGCAGTTCTGGAAGTCCTGTTTTGTGAGTGTTTTACAGGCGTGATAAAAAATAAAAACTATAGAAAATGCTTCTGTCAAGTAGCAAGTGCCATTCCATGGAAAAACAGGTTTGTAGAAGCATTACATTGTGCCCTCTTTCACTTTACTCCAAGGATCGGACCCCATGCTTCTTCTAGCTCTTTCCCAAAGTAAAAATGCTCAAGAAAGATAAACTTTTTGAATCAATTCAGGACATCCAGAAAGACAAGACAGTACAACTAAAGATGATCAGGAAAAGACTTATGTAGCTGTTGCAGAAGCTGGAAAAAATGATAGGATAAGTTTATTTAAAGTAAGGGGGAGATTTTGAGGGGCATTAGTGGCATTGTGTCCCTTACTCTAAAACATTATTTTAGTTTAAGCATTCATTGCAGTTGTCAGGCACTGCTTAGTAAAGTTCATCTAATAGAATCCTTGTGAAATTTCACATAGATATCATGCATAATATTTGCAATTTGTAAACAAATTATCCAACATCATGATCTTACTTCAGTGAATTGTAACACTTACAACACGTGAGTATAATTTCCCACATGTGAAACAGGAATAATTCTCTCTGTTGCAATAGGAATTTAAAAGACAGGAAAGACCATGAGGTAAAAATGTGTCAACAATTGGATTCAGGATAAAATGGCTTAAACGTCATATGTAATTAGAAAAGATAAAGAAGTAAATTGCACCCACTCAAATTGTTTATAGAAATGAAAAACAAAACTATATATAAATTATAGTAGGAGAGAAAAGAAAACAGAGTTACTTTACTGAAGTAATTGGCAAAAAGAAGAGACAAAATCAATTGAAAATTGTCTTTTAATTTTGTGTTGATGAATGTAGTAACAGGAAGTACAGGTGGCACAGAACACAGAGGAAAGACATTTATCCTTAGATTGCTTACAGAAGTGTCACAATACACTATGACTTCAGTTGCATGTAGAAAAGAGTCAAAGATGGAACATGTTAAATTCAGAAAGAACTAGCAAAAATATCATCACGTCAAAATGTATGCTAGCAAAGAAAGAAGTGACTGACAGTGCATTATTTATTATTGAATATGTGGCATGTTTTGTGTGTGTGTGTGTGTGTGTGTGTGTGTTTGTGTGTGTGTGTGTGTGTGTGCGTGTGTGTGTGTGCCAACTCGACTATATGAGCAATAAGGAAAAGGAGAGGATAAAGAAGAAAA
Source organism: Dolichotis patagonum (assembly GCA_004027295.1). Taxonomy (NCBI): domain Eukaryota; kingdom Metazoa; phylum Chordata; class Mammalia; order Rodentia; family Caviidae; genus Dolichotis; species Dolichotis patagonum. The sequence continues at coordinate 42,789 of PVJX010012986.1, read as the reverse complement.
CTGCAGCTCATATTGTGCAGGACAGAGATCTAGAGAAGCGTGCTGTTACCTTGGCACATTCAATAACAGTTCCACGCCTTCGTATTGACTCTTTCAGTGCACTGTGAGAGATGAAGCAGAGACTTTCTCATGGATTACATTACATTTCCCTGCCCATCAGAATAACATTTCATTTTATTTCCTACGTAAAATTTCAATAGTGGCAAATTAAATAAACTATTTAGCGCTGCTAAATTTTATGGGAGAGAGTAAATTATATTATAAAATTGGCCATAAAATCTTTAGAGGTTTTAGAAAGCGAAACAGGGCAGACATTGTGAATGTGGTACTTGGTTTAATCTTAATTTTTAAACAAGCTTCTTTATGTTGTAGTCAAATGTTCTCCAGGGATGTATTCTAATAAAAGAATTTGAAATGGATAATGATTTTCTTACTTTATTATTTAAATATTACTGCATGTGTAATATTTAAAATTTTATACAAAGTTATTAGGATAATAATCATGGTAGAAGTTATTGTTTAATAATAAAGTGCTAGCTGATTGTTAAATTTTTGATACTTTCTGGAATAAATAAAATACAAATATAACATATGCAGGAAGGTAATAATACATATATGCAATTTATTTCTTATTCCCTCTGTGTATCAATACCAAATAAGGAGCTAAAAAAAGGGGCTAGAGATAAACTATATCAAAGCACATCAACAAAATAGAAGTTTGAGAGTAATAACATTTTTATCATAAAACTTGAATACGTGCTAAATAACACAAACCAGCAGAGAATTTTAAGAAATAAAATGAAACACGTTATCTTGGAATCAGTGTCTCAGAAATCAGTACATATTTTCAAGGTTTATACTGTTGGAAAGTGTTTCAATTAATACCTTAAATCCAGTGAAAACTATCACTTGATTTAGTTTATTATATGGCAAACGATTTTTTAGCTATATGCTTATTTTACTTTGACTAACCAGATTCACCCAACTTCTTGTACAAAACATGTGGTTGGCTTACTGAAACAAAAGTAAAACCCATGCAATGTCAATATTTCCAAACATGGATTACCTTGGCTGTTGTAAAAAATATGTATTTGTGAATGTTCAGCTGGAAGAAAAACTGCATTTGCAATTTGGCCAGACCTATTCTTAAAGTAATAAAATAAACTTGCTTTTTATAGCTTTCTTGCAGTTTCTGAGGTAAAAGTTTCAGTTAAGGTTCATAATGCTCTAGTTGTCACAATTACTGGAATTTATTTTTATGTTAATCACATTGGAATAGTATAATACTATGAGAATTGAAGTCGATTCTGTTTATTTTTATTTCTATCTTTCTGTTATCTACATTTTCTATTAAATAAAACATATAAAATACGTGGGTATGACTTCTGCTTTCAGAAGATATTTTGGAAACTTTTAGAGATACTTTGGCAATTATATTTCCATCCCCCCTTCCAAAAATGTTAACCCACCTAAAAATAGATGGGCTTATCACAGAAATGAACGACTACACAAAATGATGTATACATGCACAAAAATTATTGCTAAATTATTAACATTGAGTTATCAACACAAAAGTATGGACAAATCTTAAACAGTGCTAAGTAAAAAAATTTAATCTCAAAATAACTATGTAAATGAATTATTTCAAGTATGTACTTTTTGGATAAAGATAAAAGGAAGTGGGAGATAAAATGTTTGAAACTTGTTTGCACAAGTAGATTGAATTTCAAAGGTGAAGCACAGATTTATTTTTAAGGTAGTATAGTTACTTAGTGAAACGCTGCACAGGTATGTACCTGATGTGCACTAAATAAAGCCTATAGAATTTCAAGTTGAAGAATAAAATTTAATTAAAATAATTAAATGAACAATGCAAGTTAAAGAGCAATTGAGACAACTTCCAGCCTTAGTGATACCCTGTCCTAATATTTTTTTTTAAAAAAGTGTTGGGAATGAAATTTAGTACAATGGATCTTGGTTCAAATGCCAGTGGTGAAAAATACTGGGTTGGGGAGACACCAAGGGGAAGCACACAGTGTGAAAAATCCTAAGTCATAACTTTTTGCCATAAATTTACTAATGGAAGTGAGAAAAAATGTTCTCACCTCTGTGTTTTTGAAAATGGGAAGAATTACTAAGTGCAAAGTGAACTGTACCATAAATATTGGATTATAGTTGGTTATTTTCCAACAATTTCTGAGATAACAATTCTGATAGTGGAACAGAGCATGTTTGAATTAAACAATAATATACATAATTTCCCTTTCTTACTTTCCTCCTTCCCACATTCCAGTTGTTCTTTACTTTTGAGAAGTTATTTTTGGAGTTCTGTATCATCACTTTATTGTTTCTTCTTTTTAAAATAAAAAATACTTAAAAACAAAATATGGAAGGGAATCAAGAGATGAAGTATGGCAGAAAGGTGACAACAGAAAAGCAATGAAAAAATAATGAAACATATGTTATGTACATGTATTAACTCTACTCAAGGGATGCTAACACGTGCAAAACAGACACCAAGAGATGAATTGAGGAGAAATGAAGGAAGGAAAATGGTATAAAAAGAGAATTTATATGTATTATATACATGTACCAATTCCCCACCTGGAATGAAAATGATATGTACTGCAAATAAATACTAATAAAAGTGAAAAAAAATCTATGAATATACCTACATATTTATAAAAAAAATTGAAGGAGAGACCAATCTCCTGCATAGCAGTATTCCAAATAATTTATGTATTCTGCTCTCAAGAATTAAATATGTATATTTTCTTAATCATGTATTTTTTCTTAACTATGTATTGGGCACAGTGACATTTTTTAAAGAAAGAATGAAAAAGAAAAGAATCAAATGTGTAAATAAAAGTGGGAAATCTAACAGTACTTCAACCTAGAAATTCACATTAGAGTGATTTTCGATGTTTTGCTGGTAAGTATAATTTTCTGATACAATACAGTGCAAAGGACACTTCGCTTTTGTCTTGTGCCTCCACAAAAAGCCTAAACCGAGCCCAACATGAGAAAAACTGTAATAAATCTCAAGTGGGGCTTATTCTACAGATTCTCTTCACAGTCTTCCATACAACTTTCAAAATTATGAAAAATTTTTAAAAACTATGAAACTCTCCTACAGCTAAGAGAAAGTGGAGGAGTAACAATAACAATTACAATTAACGACATAAAATTTAAAAACTACAAAGCAGTTGAATGAAATACAGTCTTTACATCACTGTCTGTGTATCCATCCATCTTTCTATGAATTTGTGTGTAACATGTTATCTACAGCTCTTGGGGATGCAATTAAAAGAACTAATATAGGAAGTCAGGGAACAAAAATTGAAAGAAGAAAAAGGATGAAAGAAAAAGTACAAAAGTATCCTACTGTCACATTTAATTTTCCTTCATTCTTCTTAGTTCCAATAAATTTAGTTTAGTGCATGTGAGTGTATGTACATGTGTTTCAAAAAGGGCAGTGAATTTGATATGCTCACTATTCACTTTTATTACTGTGTAAGCACAAATATTCAATGATAAAGTGACTTTTGTTATGCCTTTTTCTTTTTATCTTTTTTTTTTTTTGTACCAAAGTTTGAACTCACAATCTGGCACTTGCCAGGCAGGTACTTATGCCACTGAGCTAAATCCCCAGCCCTATTATGCCTTTTTCAAGCAAATAATTATGTGGAAGTCATAAGACAGAAACCTATTTTAAACTTTTAATGAATTAAAATTAGATTTGTGGATGTTCATAGGCTCTCTAATTAATATGTATAATTTTCATGCTATGAATTTTTGCCATTACTTGAAAATGTTGAAAACTAATGATTTAATAGACAATAAAATATTGTTCAACATTCCACCGTAATCTTTGTTTCTCGTGAAAATGTTTTGATGCTTAACTAAGATCAGGTTCTTGAACCCAGGGGATCATGAAATGAGGAAGCATCACTTGACAAGCCAAGTGAAGTGAGGACATGCTGACCAAAGATCTCTGTCACTGTTATGAGCCATATGACTGATGTAGAGCAGATTTAATATTTGAGTCTTAGTTTTTAAACAGATTGAATTTTGTCTACCTCACCTAATTTTGAAGATTTATTATAACAAAGTATAGAAAAAAAATAAAGTGTAAGCAAATAATTCAGCTTTCTCTCAATTATTTCCATGTTTTAAATATGATCAGTAAGCACTTCAAGTATGACGAGTAAGCATACTATTCTAGACTTATAGAACTAATCTCGTAAAATTATCAGCATAGTTATTTATGCAACATGCCAAATTTGATAAAATCTACTTAACATTTTACAGATGCTTTAAAACACTTGCTGAGTACAAACACAGGAGTGGGGGCACATAACTTCAATTGATTAAGCTGATCACTAAATAGACAGAAATGAGGGTCCACATCTACCAATAGGGATATCAGTACTCACCATGACAGGGTCAAACAATACAGCTCAGAGCCTGTGTTTGTTTTAAGAAACATAAAATGATCATTTTGAAATGTATGTGATGTTTGTTTGTTCTATATGGGGAAATGCATCCTGGAATGCTCACTTGGCTAAAAACAATGAGTAAATGCAATTTCTATAAATCACTGACTTGATATATCATCTGTTCAGTCTCACTCTTACTCTTTTTGTGTAGATACACAGGATTTTGCATTATATTTGTACTCTGGATGGAATAGATACCCTTTAAAAAGTTACAGTTCTCTCCAGTTTTCAAAATGCTTGTGTCTTTTCTGGTCTATTAATCTATATCTCTATGAATAAATTTAGTTTCTTTACATTTACATCTACATATGGTGTATTAGTTTTCCTTTGCTGGTACAAAATATCTGACACCTACAAGTTAAAGCAGGAAAAGTTTACTTGGTTCAAGTTTTCTGGCACCTCAAAGCAGAAATATTGTAGTGTAAGCACGTGGTAAAGGAAGCTATTCACTTCATTGTGTCTGGGAAGCAAAACGTGGGAACAGTGACAGAGAGAAGGGGACCATGATCATAAATGGTAGCCAAGGTCAAGTCTCCATAAGACTCATAGACCACACCCAAAATTTACCTAAATCCCTTGGACCACTTGCAAATCAAACAGGATGACAATGCAGATTAAACTCCACATTCCACCAACTATCTCAATCTGTAATTAATCTTGAAGTAAACAAATAGCAAATTCATAATTCTGCATAGTATAATACAACTTTCTTGCAACTCCGTTTGATGGTTCATCATTTTCATGCTCATTTTTAGGTTTTATATAGTATTTTGCATTATTTTGCTGCCTCAGGTAAAGTGGGTAAAGCGCAATAATCCTTTCTGCAAAGTTTCAACAGCTCCTGCAGTTTTTGAAAGTCTAAGTGTCTTCTGAGATTGAAGGAAGTTGCTTAGGTATGGATCTTTTACATAATTCTGGGTGAACTTTCCCATTTTAGGCGAAGAACTAAGGGGATAAAACATAATCAGACCAAAAGAAGCCTGAAACCCAGCAGATCCAACAGAATTCTTGTAAGTGCCATCTGGTGTTCAGGTCACAAGGTGGTAAGGTGGCAGTTCCAAAGGTTTGGGGCCACCCTGAACTGAGAACTTCTCTCGTAGCAGTGCACATGGCCTGTCTCTCGGGCTGCTTCTGCTCATGGCTGTCATGTCTACCAAGCAGAGCTTCCACATTTCAACAGCTGACTTCCCTGAATCTCCACTGCTGATTTCCTGTGACTTCATTCTTGTGGGTTCACTAATTGCCCTCTCAGGGTCTCCTTCTTTGTCCTCCGAGATCTTCCTCTGAAATCTGGGTGGAAGGCACTATGACTCATGCACATTGCATTTTGCATGCTAGCAAAATAAGCCTCACAAGGACAGTGCAAGTTTAGTAAAAGCACTAGGAAGGCGTCCCTGGACGGTATTTCAGTAGACTGAGTGTCTGGATGACTGAGTACAGTGAAATGAATCCAGAATATTTAACCATATGGCATAACCTGCTCTTCTTGAGCAGGTGTTCCGAGGACTCACTTGTCCAATAGAAGTTTGAAACTTTTGTACCATTGAGCCTGTGATGGGTGAGATCTTCCTGGTGTTTTAGATGCCCATAAAGTATCTTTCTTGTCCCTATAGAAACTTCACAATTTATTTTTATCCAGACACACCTTGATCAAAGTCCAACCTTACACTTGGTTCCTTTGCAACGAGATTATGTTTTTCAGATATTCCTGCTGTCCATTTTGTCCCTAACTATCACAAAAAATCTGAAAAACTGTCACAGTAACCAGGGCACAGCCTTAATATTGAGGCCCCTTGAAATATTTTCCCCCATATCAATTAGTTTGCAACCCTTCACTTAAGTCTGCTGCAGTCTCAGGACATGAGCAACATTCCGACAATGTTCACTTTTGTCATTTTTTTTTTGTCATAGTGTAATGTGCATGACTTAAAGTTCAATTTTCAGTGAAGTCTTTGTTCCCAATTGAAATCTTCTAAGTTTGGCTTTTTGTCCACATTCCTAGCAACATTTATATTTTAAGAAAGATTATGAATATGTATTCTGCTTTTATGGAAAAGATCTCATACCTTTTTGCTTCACTTATATTGCACAATGGTAATGCATTTACCTTTGAACATTACAAAATGTTCAAAAAATATGAGCTAAAATCTTAGGTAGATCTTTAGCAACCTTTACCAAAAAACTTCAATGATCCTTATTTTAAAATAACTACACATATTCTGTGAATTTTTCTCCTTTTTTAGGTCTCAATCATCTTTTCAATTTTCATATTCTCTTTCAATTTATACACAATTTTCTTTTATAGCATTTGGACATCTCATAGTAATCTAATACTTATTGCTTATTCAAAGTTAATGATAACAGTTTTCTTTTATTGGCTTTCTAATAATACTGAATTTTAGATTTTTTTTGCATTTAAACATAAATATTGAACCACATACAAGATCTAACTCAAGTTTCAGTGAAACATCTCTAATAACTTAATATTTTAATGTTGACATTTTATTTCATGGCCAGTCAACATACTTGTACAAATGTGAATTATTTCCCTTGGTCCCATTTATGTTAACATATATTTCTGAGACCCACATAGCCAGGTGCTGAGAGGCGGCAACAGGAGAAAAGAAAAAATGAGATGCATACTAAAAGGAATGCTGAGACTGGGAGGGCCCTGACCCCTCTGATGGGGAGGCAGTGATGACCCAGCACCATCTGCATCTTTATTTACACATAGTAAAAGGAAGGAAAGTGTGCGACAGAGTCAAAATTGCAAGGTCTCAGTGTTTTGCTGAGAACGCTGCAAGTGAAGCATTTTCAGAGCTACCCGTGCTGAGGTTAACAGAGAGGAACACTGAGCCAGACAGCTGCTGGACGGGCTTCCTCTAGGTCCCAGCAGCTTCTTCCCATGGCTCATCTCTAGAGCTCCGTGTTCTCGGGGCTGACCTTGCCCTCACTTCAGATGTGTGATTGATCTACAGCTCAGCCACTCCCCACAATGTACGTACTAAAATTTAGAGTTATGAGAAATGAAATTTTATATCTCAATTTCCTTTTATCTTAACATGTAAGATTTCCATATACTACATTAGAGATTCATGTAATCTTTACGAAAAAGATGGTTCATTAGTTGGTTGCAAGAAAGTCACCCAGATTTTAAGTAGGAGAAGTATGTTCTACCTTTCATAGACATTTAAATAAGAATGCCTTATTTACCCCAGAGCTAACTTTAAGATAGAAATCACTGAAAGCCATTCATTCCTGAGATGTAATTATGTTGAAGTGCTCTAAGCAGGAGCTATATGATAATGACTTTTGAGAGAGAATTCTGTCTAGCACGTGTAAGAATAAATCAAAACCAGCTGAGAACAGTTGTTTAAGTGACTGTTTCTTTTTGATAAGAAAAAACTATTGTTCCAATAACACTATTTTAATAATACATAATAGCAGGAATGGTTAGGAAAGTACTTTACAAAATTTTAAGTATATGCAAATCATTTACTTAGATGCAAAACACTGTGTAAAAGAGGTTCACACAGGCTTGGAGCTCCTTATGCCAAAATAACAACAGCTATTCCTAAAGGCAGATCATGGAAGAAGGTAGGAGGAATTTAACACATTTCTTAAGGACTATCTGGAAACATACAAAATTAGACCCAGGACACAAGAGTCTGGAAGCAGCTAATCATGTTTACATTTTATTTTAGCAGTCATTGTCATATTTTGCCTTTGTTTACAACTTGACTATCATGCTACTGCTAAGAATAAATGCAGCAATGCATATGCTATATTTTTAATAAATAATTGTTTTTCAAGAGTATGGCTACAAGCAAGGCTAATGGGATATGTCTTATTGGCATTTTTATATTTTGTATAAGAAGAAAATATCATTAGATAAAAATTCTACTGGTGTATATTTCAGTCCCAAATATAGATAAAGAATTTAGCAATGTTTATTTCTTTAAATTTTATTGTAAAGAAAAAATATCAAAACAAGACAATAGGCAAATAATAGTTAATACATTGTTCATTGCTATCATTAAATAAGTTACTGAGAGTATAAGATATAGGTATGTAATTGTCCAAACAATATAAGCACAAACAGTTCTTTACAATGAAGTAAGAGAAATTAGTAGTATAACTATCTTAATTATTTTGTATATATATATATATATATATAATTGCTTATCCCTTGCTTCTTTCTCCTTTTCCACACCCTGGTTTTCTCAGTCTGTCTCTGTCTGTCTGTCTGTCTGTCTGTCTATGTGTCTGTCTGTCTGTCTGTCTGTCTCTCTCTCTCTCTCTCTCTCTCTCAGAAGAGTGTCTTCTCAATTCACAATATCTACTGTACTTTTTAAAAATCTTGGGCCAGGGATTTAGCTCAGCAGCATAAGTGCCTGCCTTTCAAGCATGCAGTTGTAAGTTCAATCCCCAGTACAAAAAAAAAATATAAATATATATATATATATATATAATATCAAAAATCTTATTTACTGTTTTAGATTCTCACACTAGGGAGACAATACAGTGTTTACACATGTGAATCTAATTTATTTCACTTTTATTAAGGTCTTGAGTTGCATCATTTACCTATAAATGTCTCCATTTTACCTCTCTTTATGGTTGAGTTGTACTGTATTGTGTGAAATGACCACAACTCTTTTATCCATTCCTTGGTTAATGGGCATTCAGGCTGTTTCCAAGTTTTAGCTATTATAAATTCTGCTGCTATACATAGGTGCACATACATCATTATGGCATGATGTATTTAATTCTTCTGGGAAGATAACCAGAAGGAGAATAGCTGGGTCAAATGGGCCTCTGATCCTAGATTTTGAGGAATTTCTTTACTGATTTTTCCAGTCGTTGCACCAGTCTGCACTCCCACCAACAGTGGAAGAGGGTTTCTCTTTTTCCCCGTATCTCCTCCATTATGGAGAATGATTCATTTCTTGATAATAGCCTTTCTATCCTGGGTGAGAGGGAATCTCAGTGTTGTTTTCATTTACATCTCTCAAATGACCACTGATGCTGAATTTTTTCATAGATTTATTTGCTTTTTTGTATTTCTTCATGTGAGAATTGCTCATTCATCTCACATGCCCACTTTTGGACTGAGTCTTTAAATTTGGGAGGTCTAGGGTTTTTAAAAATTCTTTATATGTTATCTGTAATAATCCTTTATCTGAGGAGGAGCGTTTACTTTTTAATGAACAGTATAAAACCTAGACTGTAACATCCCTGAATTATTAACTCATGCCCTTCCACCCTAGGATATTATTTCATTTACTTTAGAACTTTTTAACCAAAGAAATACACTCTACTACATCATCTTTAAATCACTAGTAATACTTGGATATTATTTTTAGATAGTATACATTAGTACTGATCCAAAGCAAAACAATGCTCGACACTAGAAACAGGGATGCATGCTGAGTTGTATGCTTACATACATGTTTATAAGTATTAGATAAAATGGTCCCACAAAAAACCTAAAATCTAACATTCTGACTTTTTTAAAAATGATGTGAAAAAAAAAGAGTGTGATAGTGTCACTTAAGCATGTAAGAGGTGATGGTTGTTTTCTTAGATTAAGTTGGAAAAAATCCTGTTACTTCAAATTAACCATGTGATTTCAGGCAAGTGTCTTATTTTAAAACTGTGGTTATGAAACATCTGGTTAGGCTCTACGGTGGCACACTCCAGTAATCCTGGCACTAAGGAAGCTGGGGCAGGAGGATCTCCATGAGTTTACAGTCAGCCTGGATTCCATAGCGAGCTCAAGGTCTGGATGAACTACGTAGTGAGGCCTTGCCTTAAAAGCAAGTATTTTAGAGTGAATTTGAGGCTTTCTGAACTGCAGAATGAGAAGAAGAAATAAAGAGATACCCACTCATAATTTATCATTAGGCGGCTGGCACACATTCTTGGAATAGTGTGTGCTACATTAAAGTTCCAGAGAAATCACATATTATTTAATAATATAGAGAGGTATTGTGAAGAAAGATGAAGTAATGGGTATAGAATAAAAAGAGCACAAGCATGATTTAAATTTTTTTTTTACTTTAAAAGGGAGTAAAATTAAACACAACAAAACAGAACAGAATGGAACATAAGAAAGCAAAAATTTCAAAGCTAGACAACCAGAGATCTTCACTATCTGTCATATTGTCTCTTGTTTTCTTCCAAATGGTTGTCCTTATCCTTGCATATGGAGAGCTCATACTAAATAACATAGCCAATCTTTTCACAAGATGTGTAGTTCACTGGCTCCCACTTGCTAGGCAGGGGGAGGGGGAGGGGAAACACAGGATGGGGGACAGGACGACATGAGATGTCTGAATCTCAGCCCCCACGCAGGCAGGATCACAGTCACCCCCCAGGGACGGGAAGAGTTCCTTGTTCTTTTGGCACCCCAAGTCAACCACATGGTGCAGGTCCTGATGCGCCAGGGTCTCTCTCCTTCAGGCCACCAAAAGTCTACCACACTCTCAGACGCCCCCAGAGAGGGGTGGAGCTCCTTGTTGTCCTGGCACCCCGAGTCAACCGCACGGTGCAGGTCCCGAGGCGCCAGGATCTCTCCCCTGCAGGCCCCCTAATGTCCGCCATACTCACCTGCTATTTCTTTCTGATGAATTGACCATTCCATTTCCAATGTTCTGAAATGGCTAACAGACCACAGAAAGAATTCTCTTTAGGCTCCTGTTTGAAACCAGCAGCTACAGCGTTCTGCTGGCCTTGCTTCAGGGCCACAGCATGATTTTAAGAACATAATGAGACACAGATCTTTAGAGAGCATATCTTAGTCAGGTGATCCTTTAACTTAGAAGTACTAAATGGTTTAAGTTAGTAATTTTCCAGGAATTTAAAATTACTTAGAAGATAAACTTATTTCATTAGGTAAAGAAGTTTAAAATGGCACACATTTAAAATAAGGAAAAAATTCTCAGAATTCTTTGTGGATAGGGATTATATTTTTTTCCCCATTACATAGATGACAACTGTGAGAAAAAGGCACCAGAGGACCGGGGATTTAGCTCAGTGGCGTGAGCATCTGCCTTGCAAGTGCGTGGTCGTGAGTTTGATCCCTGGTACCGATAAAAAAAAAGAATTAAATTTTTTAAAAAGGCACTGGAATAATTTTTCAAGGTCACATGATGAGAGAGGCGGAGTCAAGACTGTTAAGTCAAATAGTATGAGCTTCTAAAAACATAAATTTAGTTACAAAACCAATTTTCAACGTAAGGACACATTTCCAAACTTGGAGATGAACTGGAGATCAGGGTTTTCTACATTGGTTTTTACAATGACATCCAGAGAACAGGACACAAATGTTCGATATCAGAAATGTCTGTGAGCTGAGTTCAAGTGAGGTGACAAATAAATAACACTGTTTTATATTGTTTTATTTCATCATCCATATGTCCTTTATGTGAGGGTTATTATGTGTTTAATTATTTTGAGAGTAAAAAAGAGAAACATGAATAACATTAATAGCATTCATGAATACCAATGATTTTTATAATTAAAAAAGAATCTAATTCTTATGTGGTAAAGAGATAACATAAAATAATTTAAATGGACACAATCTGAAATTAATGCTACTTGCTGAATTTTATTCAAATACAAATACACTGAAGATATGCTCACATAGAAATGCCATTTTATTTGTTTTACAAACAAGCAGCTTCATTCATAACATTTAGAAAGTTACTTTTTTCATTTTTGTTGTTTTTTTTTTGTTGTTGTGGCAAACCCTGAAGCATTGTACATGGATTAACTAAAGATGTTGGCATGATTGAAACCAATTTAGCTTTTACCTCCACAGGCATTTTTTTTAAAAAGACTCCATCAGTCAAAACAACATTCTTTCCTCTGCTTTGTTCAAACCGTGATGCTTATAATAAACCTGCCCTACAGCTATTTTCCGCCCTCTTACTGTACCGCTGTTACTGATTATACATAATGGCCTGCTGATGCCTATATTTAACTCTCCTATGGTTCATTGTTAAAATTAGTCATTATGGAACCGATCACATCTCATATCTTTGAATGTTTGAAGCTTGCTGAAAAAGCAGCAGGCAAGTACTGAATGTTATATGGCAGGAAAAGCATGTTTCAAACCAATAAAATCTCAATTACATTTAACCTAAGGAGGAAAAAAAAATAAAGATTGATGAACAAGGTATAATTATGCCACTTGATAAAATTGTTAAAGTTCATGTCATTTTTCTTCCTAGAAATACAAAAGAATTTCTGCTGTTCAGTTCTTTTAACAAAGCAAACCTATTTATATTTGGAAAATGTTACTTTTAATAAAAGGAAAGCGTAGCATGAAACAGAAAAGGAAAGCTTATATTCTGATAAAATACTATCCTTTTTTTCTTTTTCTTTCATTTGGAAAAGTGGGATGCGAAAGATCATGGTAGAAGAAAACATAATTTTAAATTATGTTTGTGAATTTATTTTCATCGTATAAAGGAAATGTGTGCAGTAGTTACTTTCATGTATGAAGCAAGAGGGGATAGAGCACATGAGTTTTCATAGGAGCACTAATCTAGGTCTTGCTGTGAGGAGTTTTGTAGACTTGTTAACTTCTACCATTAGATGACTCTAAGAAAGGGACATTACTGGGAATACTATAGTTGAGTATTTCCCAGTCTGTCAAAGGCCTTCAGGACCAAACTGTGGGTCCCTGGTGAAGAAGAAATTCTGCCAGCATCAGAAACTGGCCTAGTATGAGCTGCACTGCTCCCTAGCCTTCAGAGAGAAGTCCACGTTTCTCCACCATATACGCCAAGTTTCATATTACATAAGATGTAGGTGCATATATGGGTATAGATGCAAAAATCACTCATAAATAGACAGATACAGAAAATATATATTTTTATATATAATTACATATAAGTATATATTTACATTATGCAGTTATATTAAACATATGCTGTATGAATATTGTATATTTATATAGCCTTTAATCTACAAGCTCATTGACAGACACAATAGTAAGTGTACTACACAAATTTAAACACAAAAATATAGTGTTAGACATGTTTTGACATTTTCTATGGATTTTATTGAAACATGAGTTGAGAAGCTCAGATATGCTCTGGGAAAACAAGTAAGTAGATACAATGGAGAAAATGTATCAAAGGAATTTCTGTCAAAATAGCCTTCTTCATCTTAGTGGTGGGTTTATAGTAATGTGTTTGAGAGAATTTTATTAGATGGTGAAATGTGAATGAGACTCCAAATGTTACTATGAGCAAATCGCTAACTTTATTAGCACCTGGGTGAGTATGTAATTGTATGTGTCCACTATAAATACTATAATTCACACTTCTGCATTTTCAATAAAGTCCACTCCATCTATCTCTCATTCATCTATGTCTTAAATTATATGTAACTTTATTTCTTTTAATATATTTATAAAATCAATAAAATTAGTTTTCTACACCCTATTTCTCTGTAAGTATATCTATTTACAGTATGTATATAGATTGGAACTGGAAATACATCTCCATGACATAGGGCCTGCAGACAAGCACAACATTCTGAGTTTGATTTCAGTTACAAATATATATATATATATATATATATATATATATATATATATATATATACACACACACACACACACACACACACACACACATTAGATCTTTACCCATTTTATCTACAATTTGAAAGAATGTCATAGTTAAGAAGTTCAATAAAAAACAAAATTATTTTCAGGCAACACTGCTTGGCATGTAACAAAAACTCAGTGGAAACTCATATTCTTTGCTTTTCCTGAGAATTTTGCACATAATACGATTATTTTGTAAGCATACTTTTGCGTGAGTTCATGTTGCATTATTATAAAACATAATAGTTTGTAATATTAGTATTCAAGTCAATTTTTCAAAATAGTGGTCTGCATCTAAAATTTAAAATGCTTATATGAAATTCGGCATGCTGGAATTCAGACATCCAGTTTCCAAAGCTAAGAGAAAGCAAACGTTTTTGTTTTAAGATGTCAATCTTGTAGTAAATCGTTCCAGCACCTTCAGGAAGCTAACAGTATACACGATGATTTTGTAGGCTGAGGCTGTTTCATGATAAGGAAAACAGCCTTATTCTATCACAACCTGTCACTGTAGTAAATGGTTTGGCCAAGCCTAGGGTTTCAAATTATAGGCTAAGGCATTCTATCTACACCTAGTCATCTTGGAAGGTCTTGCTACATTCTGAACACTGTGAGGCTCTCCCAGTGACGTGCAGGACGCAGCAGCGTGGCGTATTTTTACTTCTCCCGTAGAAAGCACAAGTAGATCTCAGGCGAAAATGGACAAAAATAGTGGGGAAGATAATAGTCCCTCATTCAGGTAAAGACATTTGACAAAAGCAAACCATAAACAAACAAGCAAAATCTGAAAACATTCTTTTCTATCGCAAACACACAAATTTTGCAAATACTATAGTACTTGAAATTACGAGGGTTCAACCATGACTTTTTTTTTTTTTTGGTACTATGAATTGAAGCCAAGACCTCACATTTGCCAGTAGGTGCTGTGTGGTTGAGATACATTCCTGGCCACCCATTACTGTTCAGCGCATATTTTACTTAGAAGGAGAGAAGAACAACAGCAAAAGGAAAGGAAAAACAAATTCCAGTGAACAACGGTCATGCCTATTAGGAAAACGCAACATGCAACCTCCCTACTTTTTAGTCAAAAGTTCATCATCACTTTATCTCCCACAAAATAACTTTGTTTTTAGTTGTGAAAGCACACACACATAACTGTTAAGTTTCTTTCTCTGAGAATTTACTAATTAGCAATTGTTGGGCTGAAGATTTAGTTCAGTGGCATAAGTGCCTGCCTGGTAAGCGCGAAGTCGTGAGTTTGATCCCTGGTACCAAGAAAAAACAAAAAGACTAAAAACTAAAAGCAACTGTTACTCATGCATAGAAGGCAGATTGTGCTTGCAATGGTTAGAGACAGGTAAAATTGTTATTTTCAAAGAAAAATTCTACCTCTTATGTGGTTCTGTAAGTAGAAATCCCAGAACACTTAAAATTATATTTGTACCCACAGATGACTAGTCCATCTTTTACAACATGAGGACACCTTCTCCATGAACAGTGGCCAATTATCTCTTCCACAGAGGGTGCTGATGAAATGAAGGCAGCCCCAGCTGGGAGAAGCCCTGCTGGTGACACTGGTAGGGCCCTGCATCTCATTCTTCATGTTTCTATTGCTGCTGAGTCCCCAGATCTCCTACTCCAGTTTAATGCTAATTTCGTTACAGAATAATTGATGACATGAAAAAAAGGAAATAAAGGAAAAGACAGTCTTGTTGACTTTGTAATGCCCTTAATATATTCATTTTTGATGGAAAAATAGAAACAAAGAATTTCTCTTTAAAAAGCATTTGTCTCATCACTAAACAACTCCTGGACTTCCCTCATACACGGCTCAGTGACGATTATCACAAGAAATACAGCAGTAGACTCAACTATTCTGGATATAATACCTTTCTGAGTAACTTCTGCTTAACTCACTGTGGGTTTTGAAATATTATGTACAGATTGTCATCATCATTGTGTTGTGATTATTGAGGTTCTCTTATATTTGATAATTTGTTAAGACAAAAGTAAAACAATTTATCTTTAGTATCAGTGTTGGTGACATCCCGCATCTTTAAATACTGCTAAGAGTTTCACTGGCAAAGAAATGTAGAAGTATTTACACCTTAACTCTGTCTCTACTCCTTTTCTTCCATTCCCTCTTACTTTAATTAAAAATCTACTACACACTGCCTTATATTTTGTTCATTTTCTTTTAAGTGCATTCAATTTTCAATTCAGGTCATCATTTTCTTTCTAAACAAGAAAACTAATATACAATTTTCTAGACAAAAATTATAAAAAATAATTATAGACCAACTATCTCCTTTGTGTAAAACACTAGCAATGAATCCAGCAATTCATTTGTCTTTGTTTCTTTCGTTCATACTTCTGGTCACAGTTATGTTTTTATCCAACAACATATTATGCTCTTAATTTATATATTAATAAGTCTATCAAATATATTTATTGGGAAGCTACTAGATGTTAATTTATTGTTAATGTCTTAGTTATGTCACTGAGACAATGTAGAAAAAATAACTACTCTGATGTAACTTACCTGCTAACAAAGAGATTTAATATTTGTATAATTTTAGTTGCAACTATAGAACTATAGAAGTAAAATCAGGAGAATGAGGGACACAAATCCAGGTATAGGAATGACACAATGCAGTTTTAAGCATAGTGGTGAAGGCGGAACTCCATAAGAAGAAATTTGTGTAAAGATGATTAAAAGAGATGAGGGATTTGGACTGTAAATATATTAACCTTTCTTAATTTTTAACTTATTTGAGTCTTTAAATTGAAATCAAGTTTTCTGTTGATGGTATTTCATTTACTCTTGTTGTCTTACCCTGTCTGACAATCTCTGCCTTACTACTAGAATGTTTTGATAAACACTTTAAATGAAACTTCTGTGTTGATTGGGATACTGTATACATACTAATATCTGAAAGTCCCCAGTACGGGTAATTAGTGAACACTTCAAATGTGCCAAATGGAACTGAGAACGTGAATTTTTAATATTCATATCACCTGTCATTCTTCAACTCTGCATTAACATAATACGGCTGTGGTGAATTTTGAAATTTGTGATAATACCAATCATTTTTTTCAAAAATGCACTAGATTTTTCAAGACCACTTAAAATAAGAGATTGAGAATGAATTGAAAATGGAAAGAGGCTAGTTTTACCTAACATTTTATTGTTATTGTTCTTATTATTATACTTTATTACAAATTTCATAAAAGTATGTGGTCACTGTATTATATTACTAGGATGTTTCTTGTGCATTGAAGGCACGTGTTCAAACACAGAGCTCTCAGTTTTAATTTACACACACTTCTGTTTTTAAGGATGAGTGCGGTTTTATAATCAACATAATCCCAGATTTGTGCTTCTTACCTTTTCTTTATTGTTAACATAGTTTTGAATTCTTATAACATAAGCATGAGATGAGGATTTCTGTAAAGAGATTTACTGAGTGAGTGTTACATAGAAAGAAGTAGAAGAGCTACAGTAGGGAACATTTAAAAAATAAGAAAGAATGTGGTCTGATTGATAACCGATTAAGTCAACTATGGTCAATTTTACTGCATGCATTATACCTACAATTTGTTCATCCTTGAGATAAAGTTGTAGTCTTCAGTACATTCAACAATAGATCTAATGACAGCAGTTGGCTTTATCTCTGGAAAGTTTTAAAACTGATGTGTGAGACAGGCCTTATCTTTCTCTGTTCTTCCCATTTTCCTCATTTTACTTCATTTTATAGAGTGTGAAGGAATAAAAGATAAACAAAGACACAAAGAAAAAACAATTGAGGATCTTGGAGTTACATTTCCACTATTTACAGCCTCAGAATGAAGCATTTATCTGTCTTCTTATACTGAATAATGGGATTGGATATCATTAATTGTGAAATAGGTATGGTTACAACTTCTACATCCTTTTTGATGTTAGAGCAAACACTACACATGTATATATTTACCTCTTCTTATGCACACTTACATAAATATTTCAAAATAACCATCTCTACCTATATTTATTTCAACTGTGTACATACTGATGTCTCCAATTCCAACTGGTCGCTGAATTAAAACATGGACATTTGAGAACTCCTCTCACTGCAAAGGAGTACTGTATGTAGATACACATTTATTTATTTATTTTTAATATCATGATATTTACTTCTATGTTGCTTTTAAAATCTTCTCTGTAATAATCATTGCTAATGAATTTTCTGAGATTCATTATCTCCAACTATCTGTAGGAAATATTCTTTTATGAACCTCCTACCCTCTCACAGAGTCTAATTTTAAAAGGAGACTATTTCTACATACCCACATTTATTTTCCTTGATGTTTGAACTGGTATTAAAGATAGAGCAAGTCTGTTGCTAGTTCTAGTGACAGTTTTCTGTCATGATACTGAGTTAATCTTAATTCAATTATGCAAATTCAAACAGATACCATGTAGTATGGTTGACACGTTGTGTCAACTTCCACAGTGTAGAAGTTTAACTAAGAGAGCCAGGGTTCTTTCTTTGTCAGTATACTTCTCCTGTGCAAGAGGAGGACACAAATTTTGTGAGTTCACACCCACCCTGAAGGAGAAAGAGTGGCCTGTGTATAATATAAGGGAGGAAAAGAGGCTTGCTTTTGCTTTGGCTTATGTGGCTGGCTGCTGCCTTGAAGTGTTGCTGCAGTGCTGTGTCACCCTGTTTTGGAACCAGCTGATTGCACAGTGAAACCACCACAAATTGTAAGCTAAATAAATCTTTCCTTCCTTCAGTTAGTATGCTGGGTATTTTGTCACAGCAATGAGAGAAAGACACCATATAACAGTTTAGGAATTTTTTTCACCAGAAGGTTGGTAACAGGATAGTGCCTCTCATCCTGGATACACAGAATGTACCATAGCAAGAAATCTAGAAAAAAAAAGTAAGGCGAATTTAATTTTATATTTTAGAGATACTTTCCAACTCACTTGCTATCGGGGGTATTAGAGCAATTGGGTTTTATTTTAATCTTGACAACATTCTTCATGTCTTCCCATGTCAGGGGAAATTTGAATCATAATATAAGCTATTCTTTAGAACTTTTCCACTTCTTTTAGGTAGAAAACACTGTATAAATAGTCTTTTTATCGTGTCCTAGGGCTCATCCTTCGTTTCCAGAAAAAAACCTCTGTGTTATACATCTTTCTATTTCTGTAACACCTGAGATAAGGGGGTACTCTGACCTGCAGTTTGAGATGTCTCTATCGTGATGTCTGAATGGCTCCTTTGCTTTTTGGTCTGTGGGGAGAGAGCATGGGACAGCAAAAGCACATGGAAAGAGCAATGGACCTCATGGTCACAACAAGAAAAAGACAGACAAGATGTTGCGGTTCCACTATCAATTTGAAAGGCTCAGAAGGAATTCCTTTTGGGTTTCTCCTTAATGTTTCCAGCCTGTTCAAAAGCACCACACTGGGGACCAAGCCACACGTGAGCTTGTAAGGACATTCAAGCTCCAAAGTATGGCACGGACTAGTCACCTCTAATCAATAGTGCATTTTCAATGTTTTAGAAGCAATAGGTGATTGTAAACAATAGATAATATAAAAAAGGAAATTTAAAAATTTCTATAATTACTGTAGAAACTAAAACTATTGCTTGGTTTATATTAACATAACAAAAGAGATGCTAAAATACATTTTCATGCCTGTGAAAAGTAAAGATTTAGTATTTTATACCTGCTTTTTGGATGCAATTGATTTTAATCTGTGAATTCAACCAGAATTCACTGACCTTAAAAATTCACATATCTAATTATGCAGGTCCCATAACTGATTTGGA
This sequence comes from Dolichotis patagonum, assembly GCA_004027295.1. Lineage (NCBI taxonomy): Eukaryota > Metazoa > Chordata > Mammalia > Rodentia > Caviidae > Dolichotis > Dolichotis patagonum. The sequence continues at coordinate 22,840 of PVJX010012986.1, read as the reverse complement.
TTGTATATACTGCCATGCCTGTTTCTATTACACAAGATTGGTTCCCTAAGAGAATTCATAACAGATAAGAGAAAATCAGCAAGGCTTAATTGGAAACTGACTTCAAGTAATTTTTTCTCCATCCTTTGGGTCACTGCTTTTGATTTATACCTTTGATTTATACCTTGATTACTGTATAAGCACCCTAACATTTTATTACTTTGATTCACAATGCCCTGTAATCTATTTTCCTTTCAAAATCCAGAGTGCTCTCTAAAAATAATAAATTGATTTATATCAATTAAGTTGGATTTGTTCTTTATATTCTTCTTAGAATCCTCAATTTCAGTGTATTCTCTTCCACTTCCAAAGATGTCTAGTAAACTTTCATGCAATAGTATGAATTTATTAATTTCTTAAAATATATATTTATGACATATTATCAAGTGGTAACACTTATTGCATGTACTGAGAAAATGGAAAATAATGAATATAAAAATATTTATCCTAGCATTATCTCATGCTTCTTTTCAGATGTTTTTCTTTATGAACTGGTAAATGGGAATGTATTTTTTCCTTTTTTTAAACTTTTCATTATTACATATTTGCCATACATAATGATTACATTCACTGTAAGAGATTGGTACATGTTCATAACTCATTTTAATTCCTTTTTCTCCCTCCTCCCTCCAGCAATAGCTCATGGTGGTGGAAGAAAGCAGAAACAAAAAATGTCAAAAGGGAAGGAGCAAGAGAGCAAGACATTTCCTCCTTTATATTATATGCAGGCTACCTGTTCCAGGGCCACGTAGCACTCACAACCATAATATCCACATTGGAACATGAATTTAAAAGCTCTAGAAGCCTGTCCCCATGAGGATTTTGGGGAAACATCTAGACACAAGCCATAACATTTCACCCCTGATGCCCCAAACACCCAAGGCATTTCAGTCCATTTCTGAGAGTTGCTGAACTCATAACAGCTCCAGCATTGCTGAAAAGTCTTAGTTCCAAGTCTCCTTCAAGGTCCAAGGCAAATTCTTAGCTGTGAGACATTGTACAAATGAAAGAAAGTTAAACCCTTCCAACATTCAATGGTAAAAGATAGACATTTCCATTCCAAAAGTTACGAGCAAGGAGACATAAAGGAATGAGAACAAAGCAGGTCTAAAATTCAGCAGGGCAAACATTTGTTCCTATACTTTCACATGGAAAATCCAAAGCAATTTGCAGCAAGTTGTGAATTTCAAAGAGCTTGGGTGGTTTCATCCCTGTGGCATTTCTAGTGACTATAGCACCTATGGCTTTTCTCTTGGACTGGCTTTCTTCCCTCCTTGCAGGTTTCCTTAGGTGATCCATGTTTCTGGATTTTACAGACTTCCAGAGTGTCCACTGCAACTTTGGCTTTACCCTCACAACTTGGCAAATTTTCCTCTTAGTGGCACAGAACCTGGTCTCCCAGGCCTTCAGAGAGTGGAGTGGAAGCCTTCTTAATCCCACAACTCTTGCATTCTGCATGCACCTAAAATGAGCACCACATGGATAATGCCAAGGTCTGCTGCCAATTGGAGTGGTAGCTAGGCTTTCTTCTCTCTTGGCTATAGGGATGAAGTGCTTGCTTTGCTAGGCACTCTGAATCCAATTCCAAGGAAGAAATTTTCTATGTTGCTGTCATTGTAGAACATTGTGCTCTGCAGCTCCCTCCTCAAAGCAAAACCTTTTGCTTTTGCAGTTTTGAGGCTGCAAATGGTGATGGGTTGCTACTTCTTGTGATACCCTAAGGCCATTTTTTAAATTGTTCAATTCCTTTTCAGAAATTGAGGTCTCCTCTGCTCTATGTTTACAGCCCACAGCTTTACTGAAGCTTCTGTTCTGGGCAAACTCAGTGTTTTAAATCATTCTGTTCAACTATTTGCTCTTAAATCTCAACATAGATCTAGTAAAAATTCCCCAACAATAGCCATGCCACTGCCTCAAATTAGACTGCCTTGAAATTCCTTCTGTCATATTAATTAGTCTAATTCCCTTAATCTTAGTTTCAAGCAAAGTCTTAGAAAATGAGTAAAATGCAGACAAACTTTATGCCAAGTCATAACACAAATTCTCTGCACTCCAACAATTTATGTAGTCCTGCTTCCAACAGAAACCTCTGCAGACTGATTTTACCAGATCTCTGATGTTCTGTGCTCTGTCTAGAATATTTCATACAAAATGCCTTCATACATTTAAGCTCTACTCTTTCAGACAACATAGCCAAACCTTTCCAAACTCTAAGCCATTCACAAAGGCTGTGGAACCACATGCTTTGGTATAGTCAAAGCAATGATCTCACTCCTGGTACCAAATTCTGCCTTGGTTATTTTTCTCTCATTGCTGACAAAATATCCAACATCCAAAATTTAAGAAGAAAATGTTTATTTGGCTCATAATTTGTGGATGTTTGGGGCTGTAATCTACTGGCTGCAAAACAAAGTGATACATGGCAGACAGCAGCAGTTCGTGACTGTGGAAGACAGCCAGATTAGCAAAAGCAAAATGGAAAAAAGTGGCAAAGAGGAAATGAATTGAATTGCTCTGCTCTAAACATAGGTATGTCTCCATCACTATGATATGGTGTCTTTAACATTTTGGAGAAGAGATATAAAGGGGAATACTGGGTCAAATGCAATTTCTACTTTTCATTTCTTAAGGGATCTCCATATTGATTTTCATAATGATTGTATTAGTTTACAGTTTGAGCTGCAATGAAGAAGTGTTCCTTTTCCCCCACAGTCTCATAAGCATTTTTTATTGGTTGATTTTTTTTTTAAGTTTGCCATTTTTTCTAGAGTGAGATAGAATATCAGTATTGTGTTGATGTATATTTCTTGAATAGTCAGAGTTGTTTAACCATTTTTTCATATAATTATTGGTCAATTTTCTAAATTCATATAAATATCTATTAATTTCTGATGTGTGTTCTTTTTTGAATTTTATTTAAAGAGAAAAGAACAAACAAAACAAAACAGAATAAAGGGTAGTAACAATACAGACTTCCCAAGAAAAAAGGAAAAGAAGAAAACAAAAAAAATCACTAAGAAATCATTACTTCATAAATTACATACTGACATCTTGGAAATAGTTGTTCAAATTACAAAACTAAAACATGCAAAGTAGACATTCTAACAGTGAGACTGTTAACAGTTCTTATCCACGATCTGACAAAAATAACAATATGGTCATCCATCTTACACACACAAACATACATGCAATTATATCCAAAGGGTAAAGTTAAACACAACAAAACAGAACAAAGTAGATCACACGAAATCAATGTAAGAGACATAAATTTCAAAGCTAGACAATCAGAGATATTCACTCTCTATCATACTGACTCTTGTTTTCTTCCAAGTAGTTGTCCATATCGTCACATACAGGGAATTCACATGAAACGACATAATATGGAACTGATCTGAACACGACGAGGAAGGCATTTCAGGTCTTCAAGACTAGACATTTGGGAAGCCAAGAATGGCTGCCATAGTGTCTCTCATTCTCTTCAAAACAGCTGTCCATACCTTCATGTGTGTTGAACTTAAACAAAACAAAACAAGCTAAAATCACTTTGAACAAAGAATGATAGTATTGCTGTATTTCACATCAGGACATTATGGAGTCAGCACTGGGTACAGTAGTGTCTCTTTTTCTTCAAAGTATTTGTTCATTTCAACATGTGTTATATAGTTGGTTCTCGTAAACTGTTTCTAAGCTCTACACATGCATGAGTCTCTACATGTATATCTATCCTTTCTGTATTAGAGGGAAAAACAAAACAATTCCTAGAAGAAACATGAAGCAAAAAGTCATATAAATCCACAATAGAAGGTGATCCACAATGGTTACCATGATGTCTCAGCAGTATATAACAACATTAATAAAAACAAAGCATTGGAGACATTATAAGACTTCAAAAGCAGGTAACAATCAAACCAGAGTGAATCTTGTCATCTTCAGTGTATTTGCCTATACTCTTAGACTTGATGATATCAATCATAACAGATTTGAATAAAATCAGTCAATACAAAATAGCACTCTAACAAACCAGATTCAAATAATATCAGTCATAACAAGACAGTATAAGTTATAATAGGCTTCAGATTAAGTTGATAGGAAATTAGGGATGATTACCATAATATGTTCTCTTATTTTTGGGATAGCTGACCATGCCTTCAAATCTAGTGTAAGTAGACAAACTAGAACAGCATGTAATCCATCCAAGCAGAGTGGTGAGAATAATGTTGATTTTAAATCTTGTTACCCTATTAACAATATCCTCTGCCTTCCTTTTTAGATTATTCCTCCCCTTTCACTCCCACAGGGTGCACTGCTTATTTTCAGTCCCACTACCTCCTTACACTCTGCCTGTGTTTCTTTTTGTTAGTATATCAACGTCATCCATATTAGAGATTGCAGCCAATCTTCTCTGCCTCATTTCTGCTATTCTATTTTTCTGCAATTGGTTGTCTATTTTTCTCTTTCATTCCAGTGTCTGCCCTGTTCATTGAGGCCTCTCTGCCACTGTTCCTGAAATGATCATATTCTTTTTCTCTCTCTCTAGAATGTCCTTCAGTATTTTTTGTAAGGATGGACTGGTGGTCACAAATTCTACCAGTTCCTCTTTGTCATGGAAGCATCTTACTTCTCCATTAATTTCTAGAGAGAGTTTTGCAGGATACATCAATCTGGGCTGGAAGTTTTCTCCTTCAGGGCTTGAATTACTTCACTCCAAGCTCTTCTTGACTTGATGGTCTGTGTCGAGAAGTCTGCTGAGATTTTGATCGGTTTTCCTTTACAGGTGATCTGTTTTATTTTTCTCTGATGGCTTTTAATATTCTGTTCTTATATTGAATTTTTGGGATCTTGGTTATTATGTGTCTGGGTGTAGCTCTGTTTTGGTTGTAGGTGGCTGGAGTTCTGTATGTGTCATACACCTGAATATCACTTCCTTTTGTTATGCTTGGGAAGTTTTCCTTAATAATATTCATGAATAGCCTTTGCAATTCTTTTGTTTTGACTCCTGCTTCTTCATTCACATGCTTTATTCTTAAGTTATAGATCCTCTTGTAGTCCTTTAGCCTTTGTATTGTTACTGCCTGTTCCCTTGTTATTTCTAAGAGATCTTTCCTTACATGATCACACACTGCAAGCTTGTCTTCAAGTTTTGATAGTATATCCTTAGTTTGTTTCAAGAAGTTCTGCCAGCTTTCAGTGGAGTTTTTAGTTTCCTGGTAATCTCTTTCAATCTGCTTCATGAATTCTAGGTTTTCTTTATATTCTTCATTGAACATTTTTTTCCTTTTGTGTTCCTCCATTCTTTGGTCTGTATCTTCTTGAGAGGTGCTTAGCCTTTCTATTATTAATCTGCTTATCTCTTGTTTAACTTGAATTAATATTTCAGTTTTGATCTCATTTACGAGTTCCCAAAGATATCTCTTTATGTCCACTGATGCTGTGTTTGATGTTGCATGTTTGCTGCCCTCAATCTCTTTTGTGTTTATCTCTCCTGGATCAGTATTCTCAGGGTTGGGGGCTGGGGGCTATTTCTTACTTCTCTCTCTCGTCATGTTTTTGGTTCCTTCCATACAAATGTATAGTGTAATTCCCAGCCCCTTTTCCTGTTGGTTAGGGTTCTTCTGGAGCACACAGGCTAAGGGTTTCTGCCCACTCCAGTCTGCTGTCAGAAACTGAAGTGCAAGTAAGGGCAGTGTATGCTGGCTCCTCCCCTCTGGGCCAGTCAACCTTCGCGGGCCTCCACAGCATCAGTGCGTGCTGAGCTTAGGGAATTAGTTTGTGAGGACCCACTGGGTCCTGGCCAGGGGCGCGGCTCAGTCAAGCAGACCCCTCCAAATCCACCCCCTCCAATCCGCTCCACGAGGGGATCAACCAACTGAAGCCGCTTCCTTACGGAGTTACGGCCGTCCTGCCTAACTCCAACGTGTTGTCCAGTTGGTTGCCCTTTTCCCGTGGTAAGGTCTCATTCCCATCACTCTCTTCTGGTTGGTGCTGGTCTCTGAGAACGGCTGGGATCCCCAATCTCTGACCTCAGCATAGCTGCAGCATGAATTCACGGTGTCTCTGGGTGCGTGGTGTATAGAGCCAGTTCCAGGTAAGTTGCATGCAGGACGGTTCAGCTCCATGCTTGGGCCACTCAAGCCAGTCACATCAGCGTGGGTTCACACGCTCAGGTCAAATCTCGGGCACAAATTCAGGTGGCTCGGCAAGAGTGTCGTGCTCACCGATCCTAGCTTCTCTAATGGTAGCCCCGGGACCTCATATTTGAGCAGTTTCTTTCACTTCACTTTCTTCCTGGGTTGAGAGAATTCATCTCCCTCTGTTTGGGTCTCTCCAAGGTGTTCTATTCTGGCATTTGAGCTGTCTCTCTCAGAGAGACTCCACATCCTCCTAACCTACCAGTCTGCTATCTTTTCACCTCCCCCGATGCCTGTTCTTTTAATCACGTCTTTAAGTGTGGAGGATTAGGAATAACTGGAAAAATGTTTATCCCACTATGTAGGTTGTCTTTTCACTCTGTTAGTTATTTGTTTGGGTATGCAAAAGTTTTTTTAATTTAATGTGGTCCCATTTTTTTATTCTCAGTATTATTTTTTGTTCCAATGGGGTTTTGTTCTGTAAGTCTTTCACTAAACTTATGTCTTCAAGAGTTTTATCTATTTTGTCTTCCAGCCAATTAAGTTTTCCTGTTGTAACATTTAGATCTTTAACCCAATTTGATTTTAGTTTAGTTCATGGTGAGAGATATGTGTCTAAATTCAACCTTTGACATGTGCATAGTCAGTTCTACCAGCACCACTTGCCAAAAAAGCTCTCTTTCCTCCAGTGAAGTAATTTGGACCCTTTGGTTAAAAAAAAAAAAAAAAAAAAACAATTTACATAGCTAAGTGTGTCTGAGTTGTTACTCTACCTTTTATTCTGTTCCATTGACACACAAGTCTCTCTTTTTTTAAAAAATAAATGCTCTTTTATCTCTGTAGCTTTGTAGTGCAATTTGAAGTCTAGGATTGGGATGCCCTCTTCATCACTCTTGTTGCCAGGATTGTTTTTGCTCTTCTAGGTCTTCTATAGTTATATAAATTTGAGTATTGCTTTCTCCAGCTATGTAAGGAATGTTATTGGTATTTTTATTGACATTGTATTATATCTATATAACAGTTTTGAAAATATGACCATTTTGACTCTGCCCATCTAGAAAGAGTAGATATTTTTCCCTTTTATGGTATCTTCTTTAGTTTCCTTTTTCAGAAGATTGTGGGTTTCACAGTAGAGGTCTTTCACTTCCTTGGTTAATTTCTAAGTATTTCATTGTTCTTAATGCAATGGTGAAGGGTATTATTTTGCTAATTTCCCTCTCAGTGATGCTGTTACTAGTGTACAGGAATCCGATTAATTTTTGAATGTTGGATTTGTGTCCTGCTACATTGCCAAGTTTGGAAATTATTTCTAGTAACTTTTTGTGACTATTTTTGTTTGTTTTTTTAATGTAAAGGATCATATCATCAGCAAATAATGATAATTTACTTCTTCCTTCCATATTCTTATCCCTTTTATTTATTTCTTTTGTCTAATTGGTAAAGATTATGTTTTAAGAATATATTAAACAGAAGTAGTTGTAACAGATATCCTCGTCTTATTCCTCTTTTATAAGGAACACTTTCAATTTTAAAGAGCTTGTGTTTCTATGTTCTTCAGTGTTTTTATTATAAAATCATGTTGGGTTTTATCAAATGCGTTTTTGTGTACATTGAGGTAATCATGTCATTTTTGTCATTGCTTTTATTTATGTAGTGTATTGAATTTATTGATTTACATATGTTGAACTATCCTTGGGATAAATCATATTTAGTCATGAGGTATGATGTATTTATGTTTTGCTACATTTTTTGGAAGTATCTTATTTAAGGTTTTTGAATCTGTCTTCATTAAAGAGATTGACCTGTGGTTCTCTATTTTGGTTAGATACTTTTCTAGTTCTGGAATCAGGGCAATGCTTTCTATCAGGAATAATTTGAGAAGCACTGTTTCCCTTTAAGTTTCATTACAGTTTGAAAAATATTGGCAGTACATATTCTTTAAAATTCTACAGAATTTGTCAATGAATCTCTCAGGATCTGGGCTTTTCTTAGTCATTTTTAAAAAATTACTTCTTCAAGTTCACTGATATTGGCTTATTCAGAAATTTTATATCTTCTTGGTTCAACTTCGATAGTTCATATATATCTAGGTGTTTATTCATTTCCTCTTTTTCCATTTTAGAGTAGTACATTGCTTCACAAATGTTTCTCTTTGTGAACAATTTGGTTTGCAAAGACCAGCATTTGAGAAAATTTGTCTTTCTTGCAAGGTCTGCATAGGGTGACAAACATTACTACGACCATCTTTGCCATATGAGCACAAATGTAGCTGTCTTTCCTGAATCATGAAACCAATTAAGTTTGTGGACCAATGTACTACTGTATTAGAGACAGGCTTTCAAATTAATTATTGATACTATGGATTTCAGTGAAATGCATTGTAATTTTACCTTTTCTCATTTCTAATTGTGTGGATTTGATTCTCTACTTTCTTCTGCTAATATTAGCTAAGGATTTGTCATTTTCTTTAGTTTTTCAAAGAACTCTTTGATATTTTTCAATTCATTGAGTCTTTGTATTTTTAGGTTAAGATTCTTTAATTTTTGCCCTGATTTTTATAATTCACTTCTTTGTATTTACTTTTTAGTTAGATTTTGCTTTTTAAAAATTTTTATTAGTGCATGTTTGCAGTTTGCAGTCACCTTGGGAAGTGGTTATATGACCTTAAAGTACACCATCAGTTTATTCAATTCATTTTGTTTTTCTCATGTGGGAATTTCCTGCTATGAGCCTCTCTCTTAGGATTGCTTCCACCACTGTGTCCTGTAAGTTCCAGTATGTCATATATATCGTTTGGTTTTGTATGACATTCAACATTTCAGTATTTTTTTTAAACATAGTATTTTAAATATTACTGTGGTGAGTAGGAAAATATTATTTTTCACTGACAAAAAACACTGGGAAAAATTCACATCCTCTGTGATTGTGATAGAATACATATGAAAGAAAAAAGTACATAATTCTTTGTCGGGTAGATTCCTAGCAACTTAGTATTCTTTTTAAAAATGGAATGTTTTCCATGCCAAGAAAATTCTGAAAGGTAAAATTCTGATATGTTGAAAGAAATCTAAACATGTTAGCGCATTTGTGACCATTTCTCACTCATGTCAAAATTATTCCTTTCTGTATGTGTAAACAGTTCATGCAGTTTGGTAACAAGAGTGCATGCAAATTCTCAACATTAAAGCAAACAGAAGTACTGAGCACATAAAATACATGTCTTATGTATGCTGCCTTTTTTTCTACCTTGAATTAAATAAATTATTGTCAAAATTTGTAACCACAAGCAAGCAGTTTCCTGTCCTGTGTTATCAATTAAAGACATACGCTATTTTTAAAACAGTCTATATTTTTTTAAAATTTTATATGAAAATTTAAAGAAACAATAATGTTTTTCTATTGGTATTTTTACCATCATTATCCATGTTTAGTAATCATCTAGTCTATCCAGCAATCACATAGTTTTTCAGAAGTTCAGATTTTCATTAAAATACCTTCCAAAGATGGTTTCCAGTGGCATTTGCAAATTTTGCTGATGAAAATAGTAACAACAAACTTATATTACATTAAACTTACTGCAGTACAGCTTTTTATGTATCAGTTTATTCACCTTTTTAGGATAAATATTGACTCTTAAGGAAGGATAAGATGGGATTTGTATGGTGTTCCTAAATTTCAAGGATACATTATAAAATTTTTAGTATGTTTTCAATTTGTAGTAGAGACAGATGAGATAGTTATTATTTTGTTTCAATTTTTGCATCTACTATTCTGATTCTTTCTGATAAATTGACAGAAATTAATTGAAAAACTCCAGACAGGTATGTTAAATTTAAGAAAACATTTGCTCATTATGCAGTATGACCACTTTGAAAATACAGGCCTCTCTGTTGTGGTGCTTTTATAGAAGAATTGAGTTTAACAATTGTCCTAAGAAGTGTGGTTTGTCAGTTGTTTATAGTGTGAACCTAATCAAAATATTTTCACACACACACACACACACACAGCACTTCAGGCTAGAATGGAAAGTTGATCATAAAGGGTATCAATTCATGAAGTATTTCACTTAATATAATAACTTGAAACATGAAATTCATAGCAAATATTTTACACTGGGATATAACAAGTAAATTCTTTCTTAATGAACAAGTAAACATTAGTTTTAAAGAGACTATATTCCAATTGAATTATTCATTCATGAGAATAATGTTTTTATGAAATCATTTTTGTATAAGGTTTTTACACATTTCTGTGTTCAACATGAATAGAAAATAAATACCACACACTAAAAGGCTGTTTTTGGTCTAATTTATATTCACTTTTAAATAAGTAACAAGAAAATACTCTTATTTTCATCAAAACTCATGATGGAAAGGAGAGAAAGGGGATGAATAAAACAAACTGAAGGGAGAAAAATCATTTTAAAAGTAGAGTTTTTGCAAATGGGAAGAATACTAAGAGGATTTGCAGAGATCAAGGATGGAGGGAAAGATGTAGGTGTAAAATCAAGAATTCAGGTGTGTTAAGTAAAGGAGTCAACTCCCATTCATACATGCAAACATTATGCACTGAAAAAATACTGATTAAAAAACAACAAAAATCATAAATAATGACTGTGTAGGATGTCCCAGGCTGATAATTAAGCTGCAAATTTTCACAGTTGTACAATATAAGATTTATAGGTGTATGCTATAAAACTCACTTTGCCATATTATGAACAAATCCCACATACACATTTTCTCCCAGAAAGAACTCATAAGTCAAGGATTTACTGTATTCAGAAGCAAAGAATTTTTTTCAAAAACACTTATTAACTCACATTCAAATATAAATAAATATTTGCATAAATGTATATGTGTATATGGTCTCTGAGCCATTCTTGGCTAATTTTTAAATTATATCTCTCTTATTTGAAAAAATAATGAGCCCTGACTTTTTATATGGGTCCTACTCTTTTCACTCTTTTTACATTCTTCCATCTTCAGACAGAAATTTTGCAAAATTCTTCTTTTGAAAACAATATAAGAAAAAATGCAAAAAAGATACTGATTTTCTGTGTCTCTATGACACATCAATGGTACAGCTTCCTTTACTATGGAATGCAGAGCAAGTAGGAAAGACTATGCTGCACTATTTTTGTTTCATTTGGTAGTGAACACTTCACTTAGTTCCATCTGAATAGACAGTCACAGCAAAGTAGAACCCTTTCCTGAATCATTTTGAATATCCAAAGATAGGCAGAAACGAAATTATTAGATGCAGAACTATTTTATTTTTAGAACACACATAGATGCGCTAATGTGAATTTCTTACAACTGCAGAAAGATGAATTTGAGCTGCTTATTGTAAATTAGGGTGCTTATTTTTCTCTGTTTGTATTAAAATTTGTCAAGGTGACTTTCAGCAAGGACTTCTTATGGAGATAATTCACAAGATCTCCATTTTCATATGAACTTGTCCATAACTATGTGTCTGATGGTGTCTTTGCTTATGATGTACTTATATTTTTCTAAAACTAAAGATACAATTCAAAAGGTTAAGATGACATCTTCCTTTTTGGCATAATTTCTTCTGGAATACTAAAAAAGGAAGGATTTTTATTGTAGTTCAGTCTAGGTTTTCCTTGCTTTTCATCTACATCAATCTACACAAGAAACAATCCATGTATCTGCCTCAGCATCTATCAGTTGGCTGATCTGGTGCAACTGCCATCTATCTATGCCTGGGAAGGTGAAGTCCTACATTAAAAATGGGATGCATTAACTGATATTTCATGTCACTGATCAATATTAAATTAAGATTCTTGAAACTTACTCCAGTATTTGTAGATAATTATTTAATTTACATAGTATTCGTGTTTTCTTCAAAAAAATTTAAATTCAACAGTTCATTACTAACAAAAGGCCAAGAGCATTTACATGTTAGGAGGCTGAATGACTGGCTTCCTAACACTATATATATCTCCCTTTTCTCCCTTCTGTGATAGTGCTGTAATTCCTGTGTCTCACAAACAGGTGGTTTCAGTTTGAATTCAGTTGTTCTTGCCAATTTGAACCACTAATGGTATTGTATGGCTGTCCTGTTGGATAACTTGTATTTCCTCTCCCAGTCTTTGATTACCATAATGGAAAGGATGACAGTAATTTAGTAGACCAGATGTCATCATGAGTTCCTTAAGAAAAACATTAAAATACTGTAAAAATTGGAATACAGTTAAATTGTGGTACAGCAGTTGTGCATGCTTATTATATACACCGGCAATGGGTACTTATAAGATTCTTATGTGAAGATTTAGAAAATTAACTATTGATAAACTACTCAGGAATATAAATAAATTCCTTTTAATTTAAAGAAATAAATTCATTGAATATCATAATAATTTAATCAGTATGTATAGTAAAGCCAATATTTATACTTGGGTAATAATTATTCAAACTCAAGCAATTACCTAGATTCAATACATTTATAGACTTTTTATTAATTTATTAGTAAAAGAATAATAAAAGTGCTTAGACCATTTGTAGAACCAGTGGTACAAGCTGCTCAATGGGACAGTCATGCATACACTGCTAGTGGTTTAAGCTGGCAGGAATGCATTAAGGTGCAGAACATACCTTAGAGAACTTTTTCTTCCAATTGGAAAGCTGACTAATACAGAAAATTGGTGGGCTGAGTAGGCTCCTTGTTGGTCATATGACTCAGGAGCCTTTACAGATGGTTTTAGAAGGAGTTTGGAAGGGGCTGGGGATGTGTGTTGGATAAGTCAATAGAATAACATAAGCAGAACTTGATAACAATTCTAGTTGGAACGCAGAGGATCAGAATGCTAATAGGAAGAGGAAGAGTAAAGGCCAGGCCTAAAATGCTTCTGCTGAGAACCAGGAGTGCATTGCCAATGGACTTGTGGCCATGTCTGGTGCACTCTGTAAAAAATTTGTTTGTATCTGCCAATTTCATGACACATTACTGAAGCAAAAGGCAATAGCCTAATTGACCTGGAATAGGACTATTAAAGCAGCCCAAATTTGAACTGTGGCATGAATATGACTGGCTTCTTTTCATCAGATCTGTAGTGAGATGAAAAGACAATAACAAGAGCAAAAATATATGAAAATATATTTAGGTCAAAAAGAACCAACTGTAAAGCTGGGGCCAAAGACAGTGTGGTTGTTGAAGATATTAGCACTATTAAAAAGAAGCCAAATATGTGGAAGAGGAAAAAGAATAGTACATTAAAGTTATCATAAGAATCAAGAACACACCACAGTAAGTTAAAAGCTGTCAAAATGTAAGTCCTTTTTGGAGATGAAAAGTGTTAGGGATTTTTGGTGCAATAATGAGGCAAAAATGAAAAAGAGTTCTTTAATAAGGAAGTGGTGAGAAATGCACAACTTGCTGGGCTCCTTTGGCCCGAGAAAAGGGGACTCATGTTTATATGGACTGTGGCCAGAGGCAGAGTTTGAGGGGTGGGAATTAATGACACATTAGGAGCTGATTAAAGTTTTCTTTGCATGTCCAGGAAAGGGAAGAGGAAGTTGTATTCAGAGATGAGGGCATAAGGAGGAGGAAGTGGTCATGGGGTTGGTAAGTTGTTCTTTGTTTTGGCCTTCCACCATGTAGGACTGTTATCATACCATTCAGCTATTTATACTCGGCATGAACCTACCCTTTTCATCTTTCTGTTGTTAAGAAAGGGCCATGACTCTCTCAGACTGCCTCCTCCTGAGGAGGGGCATCAGGTGGGAGGTCAGGAGGGCTGACAGGGTGACAGTCAATGCCCATGTAGAAGCCGGTGCCAGGTGTTTCAGCCAGGACAAGGAGGTGGTGAAGGCTCACATCCTAGATCGGAGAAATCTGGATAAAAGTTTAAAAGGCAAGGCACTATGAGGACGTGAATCATTATCATAATTAAAGCACCCAGGAGACAAGAAAGAGAGCCCATGACCCCAATTTGTCATTCCACCAGGACTGTGGTGTGGAGGAAGAATATCCATAGCCTAGCTCTTGGCACTTTTTGTCTAGGTTAATCCAGAGACTTTTTAACTTGTCCATGATGATTCCTGATTCATTTAGGAAGAAACAGCATTCTCCCAAAATAGCACAGGCACCTCCCTCTTTTGCTCACCGAGTCTGCAGAGTGATGCTGCAAGGCTATTTATTTGGCTTTGGAGTGAGGGGATGCAGGTGGTTATGTCTTGCATCTGCTGATGAAGCTACAGGGAGAGTTGATGATAGAAGTGAGCTACCATGCCTATCCCCCCACCCCAAGGCAACTGTGAGTACCGAGAGAATACTTGCTCCCACCAGAACTACAACACAGATGGCCCTTGTTTCTCAGGTGAAGTGGGTATCTTCAAGTTGGGACAGTAAAGAATTCTATATGACATCCTGAGAGCTTACTATCAGGGCCAGAACTAGGAGTACTAGGGGACAAGACCCTTCCATTGGGGAAGAACACAAGTATAGGCCCCTGTTTCGCATCCTATAAACCATCACTGGGTGGGTAGAGAGCCAGGTTTTTGATTGGAAGTGATGTTGTGAGTGCCATGGAGAAAGTCCCCCTTTTGGAGAGAAGAACTTTTAGACAAACATACCAGACAGGAGAGGCTAAGTCATGAGGCAAGTCATGAGGCCCATATAGGACCTACTATGGCTGGATTAGGTGGGTGGATATGTGGGAAGTATTCCAATATGTAGGGGCAGCCATGTAAGTATTTTGTTCCTATGGGACAAAGTCCAACATTCAGTAAGATTTGTGGAGTGTGACGGAGTATTATATGTTTATTACAGAAGTTGGGGAATGGATTAGGTTTGATGTGGGAATACTTGTGGTAGAGAAGTAGGTGATTTGGGGATGCTGATGATGGGGATATGGGTTTGGCCTATAAAGTGAAAAAATCACCTTCAGGTGGATTGCCTGGGAATAGAAGAGAAGCACCCAAGTTTCATCCATGAGAAAATGGAAATGTGATGCATTCTGGACTGTGAATCTTGCCTTTTCCTAGTGAGTCTCAAACCAAGCCAAAATGAGTAGATCTGGCTGTTTCCAAATTTTTCCTCCCATATATATGCTGATGATCTCTTATCCCCACTTGTCAATGTAGATTAGTAGGGATTGACATGTTGGGATGTGTGTATTGTGGGAGGTCAGGGAATAATGACCAGGCCACAGTTCCAGCCACAAAGGCCTGATTTGCAACCAGTCTTTGGTAGATCCAGGTTTGGGTATAAAGGTCTAAAATAACAGTAGAGAATCTAGAAACTGAGGTTGGCATTGGAGGGTGTAAAGTTACTGGAGGCAATTATTCCCCCATCTGATAAGGTCAGAGGAAAGGTGTATGCAGGACTTGACACTGGTCCAGGGTTGGGCTGGGAGAGAGGGAAGCATGAAGAATATAGGGCGTAACTATTGAATTACGTTTTGGACATTATAGACTGGGGGTGGGGAGGGCCTGTGTTACTGGATGAAAGCCCAGATCCAGGGGGATCTTATGTTTAACTAGACAGTCGAGGATGGAGAGAATTAATTTAGTCAGATGGCTGCTGAGGACCACATTTTATGGGGTCACATGATGGCAGTCGAATACAATGTGGTTCACTAGGTGTCTGAGAGACATGAGATTTCCAAGGTGGCTTAGAAATGTGAGATCAAGTGTGGTGATCTGGGGTGGGAAATGGCAACTAGGGAGCAGAGGAAGAGGAAGAAGCGGAGCCATTAGATAGGGTAGATGGCACAGTTTGAGGAGATTGAGGAGTTTGAGATTGGGGAGAGGAGGCAAGGGAAGAACTAGAGACTGCTGGGCTGAGGGAAGGGAAGAGAGTGAGACAGGATGCTCAGGAACCTCCCGTTGAAAAGACTGAGGAATTTAGGGTTGGGATATGGGAGAGGGAGAATAAAGATGGGAGACACATCCTCTAAGAAGTCCAGTGGGGAAGGAGGGAGAGAATCTTGTAGGGTAGTGTGGGCCATATGTACTTGGGCCCCCTTACATAACAATGTGAGATGGACACTTTCTTGGACTAAAATATCCTTAACATAAAGGGATTTTTGACATTTGCCACTGTTGTGACAAAAGTCATCTAATTCTTGAAATATAGAGAGTCAAATTTCCCCTTTCAGGCCACTGGCTGCCATCAAGTTTTCAAGCCACCTGGCAGTAAAAGATCAGTCTTTTGTTTTAAAGTATTTTGGAGACTTAGGAGGCAAACAAAGCACCCCAGTATTGTGTCTCTTTGAGAACAGGAGAAAGTATTCCCCATACTGACCAAATTAGAGGTGAGCCACGAGTTATAGCTAAATAGCCTAGATCACACTTTTCACAAGAAATCATTACTCATTTTGAGAGTGTGGTGGAGAGAAAATCCCAACATCCATTCTCATTGACTATCACCGAGAGCATGGGTGGGGGCCAAAGGATGGAAGGGCAATAGCCCTGCCTTGGTGCTTAGGGGTAGTGGCCCTGCCCAAGGAGTGTGAGGGTATTTTCTTCTGTCCAAGGGATGTACTGGAGGTCTCTTGACATGGACTCGTATGTTTCTGAGACTGAGAAACTAAAACAAGAAACCCTGAACTGCGTGCTGGCTCACCAGTGAGGAATGAGTTGGACTGGTATGCATTTCCCCGTGCTCCACAATTCAGACACAAGGGTCCTTTCCAGCTACGCTGAGGGTGGGAAACTCCTGCTGTGGCTGAAAACAGGCCTTGGTGTTTTTTAGACAAAGCAAGTTTTTCGAGCATTCAGCATGCAGAAGCTATGGGCTCATGGACATGTTTACCATCCCGATTTCAAAGAAAGGCCTCAGAGGACCTCCTGTGAGGTCTGTGAGTCACGTTATGTGAATAAAAGCAAAGGTGCAGCAGACCACAGAGCAACTAAAATGGGGAGTATCTGCAAGTGCAGCTACAGGGTGAATGTGGGACACCGTCAAGAGACCAGCTTTGCAATCGCTAAGACCTTAGTGGTGGGGCTCTCCAGCCCTTCTGCAACTCACACCTTACCATGTGCCCCATATGTTAGGTATGCAGCTACACAACCTCACATTTTCCCTGCTGGATTTTGGTCTTACTTTGGTCCTACGCTGTTCTATCCTTTTATCCCTCTCTTTTGAGATAGGACTGTTTACCATGTGCTATGTTACATTGGAATTTATGTGACATTTGCTGGGATTTTCAGAGGTTCACAGAGTTTGCTTATGGTTTTGGGGGAGATTTTGAACTTGAACTTTTGAACAACTCTGAGCTTGTTGAAACTGAGAAGGGATTATTTTATTTTCCATTTTTCACAGTATAGTTGTATCATACTAGGTGAACTATGATCTTGTTACTGTTTTTAATTTGAGATTTAGTATTGTTAAGAAGGAACGTCTGTGTGTCAAATTGACAAGTGTTGGAATATGCCAACTGATTGACTTTATAGGTGTCAAGCCTTAGTAATTTGTAAAGTATGCTTCTGGGTATGTCTGGGTAGGATATACAAGTATGAACTTGGGTAGTGCAATATCTAGTCTTAGGCCCCTTTTTTATTGCTGTCTTTTCCTTGGTTTGTTTACTGTGGCCTATGAGCTAAGAGCTTTCCTCTTCCATGCCCTCACTAATGGTGTGTCTGTCTTGAAGCTGACCATGGACTGAATTAAACCAAATTAAGCTTCTCTTCTTTTAAATTGTGTATGTCTGCTTTTGGTCACAGCATTTGGAAAACAGACCAATACACTTAGAAAATGATTTTGATCATTTGATGAAATGATTAATGATTTTAATCATATTCCTCAATTGTCATTTTGGCTATACACTGTTCTACCCTCCACCAAGAATGACACCCATAGCTCTCTCTCCCCCTATGCCCTTCTGCCGCGCAGTTTCTCCCTTGGAGCCGGCTGACCGTGCAAGGTAACTGTGAGTCAAAAGAGCTACTACTTCTTTCGGTTGTGGCTAACAAGTATTTTGCCCCAGTGATGAGAGAAGTAAGACCATATTGCATAGAATTATTTCATTTAATAGTGTAAACATAAAATGTCTCCATGTATTTCTCAATTATAAAACATTACAAAATAATTTTAATTTATATTATTGCTAACATAAAATGCTCAGAACCTCTTTCATTATGAGGCTTTTTCTTTGTTGCCAAATCAGCTGCTCAGCTGCTTATGTCATTATTCTGGTTATGATGCATCTTTATACTCCTGCTATATTTTTATAAATATTGTATTTTTATTGCTTTGTGTAGTAGTTGTTGTTGTTGTTGCTGTCTTTCTAGATAGCAATGTCACACAGAAAATTCTGAGACACTAGTGTTCAGTCCAAGTATAACAAGTTAATTTGAACTATACAAAGTGCTTGCTGACTAATGGGACAGTTTTCCAACTTGTTTCCATTTTGCATTTTAGTCACCAGAATTGGAACCATTCATATTACATTCCAATATTCCTAATAAACTCAGTTACAACTTTGATTTTTCCACATATTATAAAAGGTTTTTTTATTTATAAATTATCTTCCTTTAAAATATGGCAGTTTCGTATATATCGTGAGGATTGACCTAAAATTCCTTCAAAGACTTTAAAACATATTTAATCAAAAAAAGTTGATTGAAAAATTGAATATTGTTGTCAATTATTTACTTGTTTAACTGTCCAAAGCCAAACAACTACGTTAAAATCATCTTTTCACATATGGATTGGTTGTTACAGTCTCCTTCAGTCATAATATAATTACTATGTGTAAGGGAACGAGTTACAGATGTGTAAATACTTAGATTTTGTGTGTAGCACTCTGGTTACTGAACTGAAAGGGTTTATGCATATTTCTTCCATTAAACAACTACTGGTAAAAAAATAGAGGCATTACCAAGAATAAAAAAAAACCAATAAAATGATAATTTATCTTTTGGATAGTAATAAAACAATTGTTGCTAATTAGAAACACTATTCGATTTTAGCAGAAAATCAGGAAGTTTAGAATATATGCTTTCAGATTCTTTTTCCAAAATTCCTTTCTTTTTTTATCTTTCTCTTTGTTCGCTGTATTTCCTAAGCTTAAATACTATTATGGTTTTTGTTGAATATATTTGAATAACAAAGAACATCATTTTCCACCAAAGAGAGGCTGTCTCCTTGGGGCTGTAATTCTTCCCAGGTTCCAGTTCGTGCATTGAACTGGCTCTTTAAGTAAAATATACCACATGTACCGAAGCTCGGACATCCACGGCTCCATGTGTTTCTTCAAAGGCGGCACCTCACATGTGGATCCTGTGCCACTCTGAGCCTGTCTCAGGATTCTCCCAACTGGCCCCACTGAACGTCCTTTGAAGTGCCACATGTAACCCATGAAAGCCTTGGGCTGCATCACTAGTTTACGAATTCCAGCTGCAAGCAAGCTTCCTGCTGAAGCTTGAGGACTGCAGAAAGATCACAATATGCCATCCATCTTGTTAAAATAAGACAAGAAGAAAGTTGTTAAAGGGTAAAATGAAGCAATATGAGTCTCAAAATAGCCTTTATGTAGGAAATCTACAGGACCCTTCATAATCAGTAGAATTTAGCATGGGGATATTTTGATACTCTTGGTGTGAGTGACAAATAGGAAAACACATACATAATTGCTTTTGTTTCTCATCAGGTCATTTGCTCCTTGTTGATCTTATAAACTCAGCTCATCATCATCATTGCTTCATTTCTAGATATAAGATTAAAAACATATGCTTCAAAGGTGTTATCCAATCTACGCACAATTGCACACTGAGACATAAAACCAAACACGGGCTCACACACACCTACAAATGGCAAAATTCTATGCATATGTGAAAAAGAAAGAGACAAGAAAACAACACTAACATCTACAGATATTTGTGAAGTCAGCATGTATGTAGGCCCTGCTTATGATGCAATGAACCATCTACAGTACTGACCTCACAAATGACTGACAGGTAATATTCCCATCTTCTTGATATTTCATCATATACTGATGCCTACTTAATGTGTTCTTCTCTTATCACAGATTTTATTCTATTCATATAAAACTGCTACTATAATTTCTTTTAATGCAGTGTTTATTTTGATTTTGCAAATTCATGTTTAGTTTCCCTCTATTACTCTGAAAAGCATTTTTGGGAGGGACTTATCTTCTATTGCAATTTTCACATAGCCCTTGTTCAGAAGATTTTCCCTTAAAATAAATGTGTTCAGTGCTCATATGTTATTCCTTTCTATATTCATACAAATCTGTACCACCTAAAGTCTTCCATTAAAAAAATGTTCTGTTTAATTCATTGATGGAGGGAATAGACACAATATGTTATATGCCATAGAGATTTGAATGACATATTTTTGGACTTATCTCTGTGCATAGCTTTCAGGATTGCATAAACCATCTCTATCAGCCTGTGAATGGTGATTACATAGATTCCATTTCACAGGTCCATTCCTTGGCTTTTATATTTCTATGGCTCACTTCCATCTCTGACTTTGTAAAATATATATTTAAAGAGGTTTCTCTGAAAGTATCTACTTAAGGTAAATGATTTGTGACCATTCATTTCTGAAAACCCTGTGCTCTACAAAATCATCTCATTGTATAAATGGGTTTAGAATTTTAAGTCATATAAATATTCCTTCAGATTTTTGTAATGATACATCTTTATATATATATGGTATATATCTTTATATTTATGTTATATATCTTTATATAATCCCAAATACTGAGTTTAATCCCAAGTATTGTAATCCTCTTTTTAGTTTTTCTCACAATCTTAAAAGTTACATTTGTAATTCCATTGTGACGTTATTGGGATCCTAGCAAGTTAATTTTAATCTACCACTGCCAATGCAACCCACGGTGAGAGTAAAGACACCAAGACGTGTTCCATAGACAAGGGGTCTTAAGTCCAATCCCCATGAGGACATGTGGACAAGGCCTCTATCTTAAGCCTCTCCCAGGATTTATTATCTTGTGAAAAAGGGAGTGGCTCAGAGATGAGTGACAGTGAGGGTGGTGGGAATTATGTGAGTAACTTGAGCTGGCTGGCCAGGTGGGGAGAAAAGCAGCTCTGAAAAATGCAGATATAAGAATATGCAGAAGATCAACTTGCATAATCTAATTAAGGAAGCAATGGAATTGTTTTGGGAGGCTGGCACTTTGGTTTTTGATATGCAAACTCTTTGTCCCAGGGAGTCATAGCCTCTTTATCTTGGGGCTCCTCCCCCCTGGCTCTAACATCTCCTCTAACATGTATCTCACTGTGCTCATATCTTGTACATATCCTGTATAGGGAGCACTATGTGAGGAAACAGGACTGTCTTTTGGCTTTCAAGATTACATATTAGCACCTTGACTAGCCTTATTTGCAATGCTTAGAGCCAATTGAAGAGAGAAGGAAATACCTTAGCCATCCTTTTACATACCAGTATAGGGAAATGAGTCTCCAAATAATCAAAGTCGCAGTAATTGTTTTGCATTCAAGGGGAGTCACTGGGGTTGTCTCCCACATCTCTCTTTCTTGTTTTGTAGTTGCAGCAGGGCTAGTCATGGTTGTATGGCCTCTAGTCATCTTTGGGTAGTGAATCCTGTATAACAGGCTTTAATGAAAAAAATTATAAAGAATTCAATGAGCACACTAATTCTGATATAAAACCGAAAGTGAGCCTCAAGGTATACAACTGTTTTGTATTCAAGGGGAGTCACTATAGTTGGAGAGAGAGAGAGAGAATTATTCCCTTGATCATTTTAATTATGAATTTCAGTAGTTTTGGACATATTCAAATTGTTGTGAAATTGGTCTCTAGAAATATTTATCTTTAAAATCTGAAATTTTATACTAACTGAAAATAACTCAGGAGTCTGGGCCAAGACAATCACTGTGAGTTTGAGGCCAGCTTGAGTCACATATTGAGTTCAAGGGCAGCCCGGACTTAACAGTTAGATCTTGTTTAAAAAGAAAAGGAAAAGAAAAAAATTCATTTTTTCTTTTCATCCAATCACTAATTATAGCATTCTACCTTGTGTCTTCCTAAAGTTGACTACTACTGATATCTTATATGAGTGAAATTGTGCAGTATTTGTTCTGCTGTGTATGGCTAATATCATTTAGTGTGAGATCCTCAAAGCGTTTAGCATATGACAGGATGTTCTTCTATCTTTAGGCTGAATTACATCATGTTATATCCATATACCACATTTTAATTTTCTATTTATCACCAAAAGATACTCAGGTTGCCAATTGACCCTTATGAATGATGTTGTTATAAAGAGGTGAGTGAATATAATTTGAGGCGTGGTTCCAAGATTCCATAGATATACACAAAAAGTGGAACTTTTGAGCCACATAGCATAACTATCTTAAATTTTATGCAATTGTGTGTTGTTTTCCACAGCAATCATGCTACTTTGTAGTCTCACCATCAGAATATACACAAGTGTTTTAATTTCTCTACTCTTTCACCAACATTTCTTATATTTAGCATTGCTAGAATGTTATTTTTAGGAATTTATCCATTTCTTTTAAATTTCCCTATCTGTTAGCAGGCAATTGTCCAAAATATTCTCTCCTAATCCTTTTCTTTTTTCTGAGGCATCTCTCATTTATCTCTTGCTCACTCTATGTCCTTCTCTCTTTATCCCTCTCCCCTCTTCTTTCCCACTCCTTTCTCTCCTCCGCCTCCCTATCTCCTCCTCTTCCACT
>PVJX010012985.1:0-48682 GCA_004027295.1 Dolichotis patagonum | reverse complement strand
GGCCCCCAGGCCTCATGTATTTGCATTGTGCATTTGTGATTGGTTCATTGTCTAGTACTTGGATTGGTGGTATCAGTACTACACCCTGCTAGGGGTGGAGCCAGGATGTGATGTAATGGCAGGAAGAAGGTGTCTCTCTCTCTCTCTCTTGCTGGTTTTGGCTTTGCTGTTTGCAGCCGCCATGAACTGTGGCCCTGCCATGCCCCCCTGCCTTGGAGCCAACTGAGTAGGGACTGAAACCTCCAAAACTGTAAGAAATAAACCTTTCCTTTCCCAACTTTGGGCATCAGGTATTTTGTCTCGGCGATGAGTAAAAAGTAACTAAGACAGACAGGATATCTGGATATTAGAGTTATCACATGAAAACACTAAAAATAGTTGTGATTAATTCAGTCGTGCAAGTAAGTTAAGATGGTGATTTCTGCACAGAGTGCTTGTTATAAAGGAGAAACAAAGGAAATTACATAACTGAAAGATTAAGCAAAAAAAATATTAAAAATTTGATATGGTGGATGGGTTTTAGTGCTGAGTAGACTTTGCTCCTACCCAAACAATAGCACAATAAAGTAAAAACTTTGCCTTTTATTTACTGATATTGAAGAAGGCAAAATGATATCTCAAGAATGCCCATTGCAGGGTAGGGCAAGCTTTCTGGGTGCAAAATGATCAACAGCCATTTACACATGTGGGCACAGTTCTGTCTGGTGGCATAAATGCGCCCCCCCCCCACAATTCCCTTGAAGAATGGCCTGTTAGCTCTGTTGTAGAAAAAAGCCATTAGAAGACACATTTTGATTAACAGCCAGCAGGGATTGCTTCAGGTATAAGGGATGGCCCTTATTCAGAGACATTTGAGATATTTTAGTCCAATCTGGGGAAACCAGGACTGGTCATTTTATTCTAGCACTTCTTGTGAAGTTTGCATTGTGGGTTGATTTCTCTCCCTCTGAATGTATCCACCTCCTCCCTTCCACAGGCATTGATTCCTGTTCACTACCCTCCATGAGACCGGTCCCAGAGACTCTGCCTGGACCCATCTGCCTGTGCCAGTTAATGCCAGGAGCATCCACGTAAGCAATATTCGAGGGGCTTTCTGGAGCCTGATTATCTTCTGCCCTCCTGGCGAGGAGGACCTTGTCAATGGTGAGAAGTAGCACACAGGTAGTTTGTGGCATAAGGTGACAATCCAATTGTGGGATTTTTTAATAGTGATGAATGCTAATGGTACCCATGGAAGGGACAGTGCTAGCTAGGGCATTCATCAGCCAGCTTTTGAGAGGTATGAAAAGCAGTAACTACAAAGAGGATGGAATTACATGTCCATTGCTAAACTTATTTGATATTCTGCAAAAATGTAAGGAAAGATGAAAGTAATTAACCTGCAATTGAAAGACCAGTATGAACATCAGGACACTGTCTTGGAAGAAAGCAAAATCTTTCTGCAAAGTGTCCCACAGTGGGAGAAAAGTATAACCTGAAGTTGAGGCTCAGGATTTTGTTATCAGAGGACCAGAGCGCCAAGGTTGAACTTGCAGCCATGAAGGCCTTCACGGCTAAGCTTGGAGCTCCGACTGGAGAAGGAGACACTGACATGTAGGACAGGAAAATCTGGGTTGAAATATTTGAAAGTCTTTGATTTGTGAGTTTCTCTAAAAGTTCTGAGCCTTTAAAGGGTCCCTCTGGGATCTTCTCCCCAACATCCTAGACCTGGAACTGGGGAGATGTCACAGCATGTCTCAGGAAGGCACATGCAGGCCTAAAAAGGGAGGGAAAGGTCTGCACCATAAAGGAGTTCCAAGTCCTGGACAGCATGTACCAGGAGGATTGGGGAATAAGTCTGGAACTGGGTCCCATGTGCATTGGATAAAGGGGCTGCAGAATAGAAGATTGGATAATAGAGGGTTTGTAATTTAGTTGCAGTTTCCCAAGACCCAGGGTCTAACTGCCTGGCAAGCCCTCAACCTGGATGGTACGAAGGGCCCTGTGAGTGGCTGCACAGAGGTGGGCAGTGGGAGACAAGACTAAAGGACTTGGTTTTCCAAGAGGGCATACTGAACTGGATATACCAGGTAAGGCCACAAAGCTCAACAGCTGCTCCTGCTTAATGGAAGGCCTGGGAGATCCTGCATTTACTCAGGTCATATTAGGAGCAACCTGACATCACCAAAGGGCTCAGTGGTGGCCTCCTCTATAAAACGTGGTTGGTGGGAAGTCGGAAAGGATTAACACTATTGATAGTCATGTGAATGTCAAGAGTGCAGAGTGGTAGAAGCCAGATCAGAAGCTTGGTGGGCTTTTCATCATACTGAGAGACAGAGTATATGGAGAAGTGGGTCTGAGTGGACAAGAGTAGGTCATGGTGGGGGACAAGATGCGATGTCCAGATTCTTGATGGTTGGCTCAGTGATGGAGTGCTGCTGACCCTGTGGGCTTGCCGTAGCCACAGAGAAACACCTTGACCTCCCTTGGATGGCTTGCACCATGATGCACTTGAGGCCGACTACCTGTTGCGTTATTGAGAATACAAAGGCCTGGGTATTTCTGCACATTGCAGGGAAATGGAATGCATCATTTCAGTTCCAGAGCTTTCTGTGTGGCTTGCTGAGGCTGCTGGGCCTGTATATCAGTTCAGTTTCCCCTTCTGCCCAATGCTTCTCTCTGTCCTCCTGTACTGAGTGGAACATGTGTCCACTAGCTAAGCTCTAGAATCTATGCAAGTTAACTTACTTGAATAATCATTAAAGATGTAATTGTTTTAAAGATTTGAAGTGAAGCTACCCAAGATGATCTGAGCAGACCCTAAATCCAGTGATATGTCCTAGGAAGACTCACACAGGGAGATGTGTGAAGGTGGAAACAGAGGCTAGAGTGAGCAGCCACAGACTAAGGCATGTCATGGAACTAGAAGCTGAGAGAACAGGGTGTCGAAGGTGTCATAGAGCCTTTGGAAGGAGCGCAGCCCTGCCTACATCTGGGTTTTGGACTTTTGGCTTCCAGATCCACAAAAGAATAAATTTATCTTGTTTTGAACTACCTAGTTTGCAGTACTTTGTTAGAACAGCCATGGGTCTCCTATCTACCTCCTTCCCACATTCTGACCTCCAGAGCACTTTCTGTAAATACCCTGGGCACCAGGCTCCGTTTCTGACACAGCGTGCGCTGCAGAGAAGTCAGCCTGAAACACAGTTAAGGAACTGGGCCTGTAGTGGGAATCTTTCTCACTCAAGCAGAAACCAGCTGGAGGTTTAATGCAGACTGGCAAGATGGCCTAGACTCTGAGAAAGACCTAGAGTGGCTAGATCAGTGATCCCTAAAGTCTAAATCTGTAAGACTTGTGAATATGGCAAAGGACATTAGGTGACAGAATTAAGATAGTTCAAAATGTGGCCGTAGGAGGGGGAGATTTTCCTAGTTGGTTCAGTGTCCTCACAAAGGTTCTTAGAAGTAGCAAAGGGAATTAGGGGAGAGACGATGGCGGTGTTCAGGTTGAAACTGCTGGCTCTGAGGATGGAGAATGAAGTTGGGAGCCAAGGCGTGTAGCTCTAGAAGTTAGAAAAACAAGGATGCTGATTCTAGAGTAGAGCCTCCAAAAATGAATGCACCCACTGGAAGCTTGCCCTTAGCCCAGTGAGGTCTGCGGCAGACTTCAGATCTACAGAAACACAGAGCTAAAAGTCACCAAGTTTATGACAACTGGTTATAGTAGCCACTGAAAACTACAACTACAAATGGAAACTACAAGTGGAAAGCTGGCTCCTCTGATCCAACAATTCTCTCCTGTTTTTGCTAAATAAATGGTGGCTTGGTCTCATTGTGCCTGTGTCACAGGTTGGAGGGGCCCAACCTCACACCTCCCAAATGCTGGAAACTAGGAGGTGAATTAACTAAATCAGAAGTCTAGCTTCTGCCCTATAAATCAGCTCAGATTCTATAAAATCAAAGAGATCAGCTGCTCAGTTGTATAATGAACTAGAATGGAGAGAGAGAGAGAGAGAGAGAGAGAGAGAGAGAGAGAGAGACCACAAGACAGAGACAGAGAGAGAAAGAGAGATCTCACAGTTTGTAGTATACAGTTGACCTTCAGTACATAAGAGATGTATTTCAGGATTCCTGACTGATACCAAAACCAAAAACAATCAAGTCCCTTATATAAAATGGTATAACATTTGCATATACTCTGTACATGTCCTTCTAGATACTTTATTTTGGTATTGGAAATCGAACTCAGGACCTTGTGCTTGCCACTTAGGGGCCTGTGACACTGAGCTGTCATCCCTAGATTACTTCCAATTCCTAATACAATGTAACTACTGTACATATAGTCTTTGTATTTTTCAGGGAATAATAATAAGAAAGATAATGTGTACATGTTCAGTATAGATACTATTTTTTTTTAGTGTATTTGTTCTGCAGTTGGCTGAATCCTTGGATACCATTAATTTGGAGACGTCAACATCATACAACTTTAAAATACCTAGTAAGTTAGTAGGACACCCTTCTGGATGGGTCCATGGGTCTAGTCCTGGTCCTTGGTCCCTTCCTCTCTGACCCTGATCCCCTGCTCTGCTTTCTTGTTGCCATGAACTGAACAACTTTGCTCCACCACACCCTTCTGTCATGATGCTTCTGCCTTGGAGCCAGCTGACTACGGACTGAATGCCCCGAAATCCCAAGCCCAATTAAACCTCTCCTCCTTCAAGTCATGGGTGTTGAGTATTGATTTTTAGTTCTATCCATTTTCTTGCCAATAACATGATTTCATTCTTCCATAAGGCTAAGTAGTATTCCAGGGTGTAGACAGTTTCTTTATCCATTTATAGGTTTGCAGACTTCTATAGCTTAGCTATTATAAATTGCACTGCTGTTAACATAGGTATGCATATTGCATATTAAGTGATGAGAAAGCTGACAAATACAGATACAGAACATGTAGGCACCTGGATTGGCGAGTACGTTGCAGTGCCCTGCTGGAGGAGGGGTGCTGACATCTCTTTCAAGACCAGATGTGAATGGAAACTAACCAGAGCTGATACCCATTCCCACTTAGCTCCAGCAAGATCAAAGAAATACTCTGCACCCCTTACCTGCCTGACAAGAAATGTGTACCATATTTGAGAAAAATGTTGTTTGATTCAGTCTCTACTCTTCATATGCAACATAAATTTTTAAAAGTATGAGACACATAAAAAATAAGAATATGTTATCCATAATCAAATTTAAAAACATTAATGTGTCTGTTCCTGAAAGAATTAAGGGCTGTATGCTGTAATAAAATATGCAAACCAATGTTTACAGTGGTGCAGTTCACAATAGGTAAGCTGTGGTTGTCTGTAAACACATGAATGGGTAAAGAAATTATGTATACACTGGAATATTATTCAGCCTTATGGAAGAATGAAATCATATTATTAGCCAGAAAATGAATGGAGCTAAACGCCATTATGCTGGGTGAAGTTACCTGGATTTATAAAGGTAAATATCACATGTTTTCCCTTACATGAAAAACCTAAAAAAGCAGACAAATGAACAAATAAAGTAAAGGAGAAAGGACAGGAAACCAGTTGTACATTTCTGGAGATGCAGAAGAGGATAAACTGGAAGGGGAGGAAGTGCAGAGTAGGATTGGGATTGAAATTGGTGAACATAATGTCAAATGCATGAATTGACTTTCCAAAATGAAGTCCATCATCATGTGATATTAGCATGGACTAATAAATTATAATTAAACAAAATTGATGGAAATGGGCCTACAGAGGCAGTTGATTCAGATTTTGGAACTGAAAGCATAAACTTTCACAATATCTTTTCTAAATTTAGGGAGGTATTTAGGAGTTAATCTTATTCATTTGAAGTTTATAACTGCTTCAATTTTTTTTCTTACCTCTCAGGTTGAAACATACAAAATCTTGACAAAATTAGCAGATTTATGCCAAGACTACAGGGAAAGAGGCACTTTCATACATTGCTTTTGGGATATAAAATATTGCACTATGGCGGGCAATTTGATAATATAGAATTTATAATCTATGCATTTTATCTCCAACAGATTGCCCTCCAGATACATTTTTAACAACACAGAACATTTTAAGCAACCTTTTTAGCAAGCACAGAAGTTATTCATCTCAGCATTATGTGTAAGCATAAAACTGTGTGTATTACCTAAATCCTCAAATGTAGGAGACCACATTTATGGACCAAATCTGGAATAACTGAAGCATCAAGATACATAAGAAAAACAATAGTTGAGTAAACTCTGCCATATGCACACTACACAGTGTGAAAAGAAGAAATTTCTAGAACATATTTGAAGTGAAAAGTGAAGGGGAATTGACGTAGTATGTTACCTTCTGCAAAAGAAAGAAGAGAAAAGAAGAAAACATAAGCACATGTCCATAATTTTGCAAAAACAAAGAGGAATGATAATACAAAACATGATGGAACTGGTTACCTAGGAGCTGGAGATGAAAAGCTGGGGTTGAGAGGCCAGGGAAAGAGTGACATTTCATTGAAGATGCTCTCTCAGCCCCATTTCTTTTTTGCTGTTCTTGGGGATTCCAAGACCTTCATACTGACTAACACTCTCAGCCCTTTTCATTGTTTTATTTTGAGAAAAGTTCTCATTAAACTGCTGAGTTGCCTGGATGGATTAGAACTTGTGATCCTCCTGTCTCAGCCTCTCAGAGAACTGGGATCCCAGCTGTGCATCATCACCGTACCTCAGCTTAGGATGCCTTTCTGTACAACTCTGACTTCTGAATTCATGTTAATGTACCATAAAAATAACAAACATTATGGAAAATCCAAAACGAAATTCAAATGGTAAACAAATCTGTTTCAAAGGAATAAAGTAACTTTCCTGAGAGAAGTTCTTAAATTTTTTATTTTGCTGTAAGTCTGCAATATATAATTCATCATTTCAATCTTTTTTTATTCTGAGGATAAAAAAATAATAAAATTTCAAAACACGATAATTAGTGGGTAACAGTGGTTAATATATTGCATATTGTCATCTTTAAATTAGTTACTCAGAGTACAAGGAAACAGAGTACAAGCATTTCCATTAATTGTCCAGTTTTAGCACAAACCTTCCTTTCCAATGAAGTAAGAGAAATTAGTAGTATAACTATCTTAACTATCTTACATATAGACACATATTATTTCTTTCAGCTTCTCATACTCGTGAGACAATATGGTGTCTATACATACGATTCTGATGTATTTCATTTATAAGTACGGTCTCCAGTTGCATTCATTTACCTATAAATGTTTCAAGTTTATCCTTCTTTATGGCTGAGTAATACTCCATTGTATAAAAGTACCACATCTTTTTAATTCATTCTTTGATTAATGGACATTTAGGTTGTTTCTAGAGTCCAGCTACTACAAATTGTGCTTCTATAAACATGGGTGCATATATGTCGGTCACTGTGGTATGATTTTTTAATTCTTCTGGGAAGATACCCAGAAGGGCAATAGCTGGGTGAAATGAGACCTCTAATTCTAGTTTTTTGAGGAATCTCCACAATGATTTCCAGAGCGGTCACACCAGTCTATCCTCCCACCAACAGTGGAGAAGAGTTCCTTTTATCCCCATAGTCCTGCAACATTTGTTATTGGTTGATTTCTTGATAGTAGCCATTCTGTCTAGGGTGAGGTGAAATCTCAATGTTGTTTTAATGTGCATCTCTTGAATGACCAGTGATCTTGAACATATCTTCATAGATTTAATTTCCATTTGTATTTTTTTGTTTTTACCTGAGAAGTGTGTATTCATCTCAGATGCCCATTTTTGGATTGAGTCTTATATTTAGGAGGTCTGGCTTTTTTGAGTTCTGCATATGATCTCGATAGTAATCCTTTGTCTGAGGAGCAGCTGGCAAACACTTTTCCCACACTGTGGGTGGTCTCTTCACTCTGTGGGTGGCTTCCCTTGCTATGAAGAAGATTTTTTAATAAGAAGAGATCCCAGTTGTTGATTCTTTGTAATAGTTCCTGTGCAATTGGAGTTTTATTCATAACATCTTTGCATAGACATTGTCTTCAAGAGTTTTACCTATTCTATCTTCCAGAAGGCCTAATGTTTATATTTTAATATTTAGATATTTGACCCATCCTGAATTTAATTTAGTGAATGTGAAAGATATGGGTCCAATTTTAATCTTTGGTATGTGCAGAACCAGTTTTTCTAGCACCATTTATTAAACAGGTTATCATTTATTAAACAGGTTAACAGTGAATGTGTTTGGCACCTTTGTCAAAGATAAGATGGCTTAGTATGTCTGGAGTTGTTTCTGCCTCTTCTAATCTGTTCCATTGATCTTCAGATTTTTTGCAAGTACCATGTTGATTTTATCACAGTAGCTGTGTAGTATAATTTCAAGTTAATAACTGTGATGCCCCCATCTTGCCTTTGTTGCTCAACATCACCTTTGTTATTCTAGGTCTCTTCTGGCTCCAGATAAATTTTAGGATTGTTTTCTTTAATTCTGTAAGATATGCTATTAGAATTTTGATCACAGTTGCATTAAACCTGTATAACAGTTTTGGAAGTGTGGTCATTTTCACTATATTGGTTCTTCCTACCCAAGAGCACATATTTCCATTTTCTAATATCCTTTCCAATCTCCTTTTTCAGAGTACTGTAGTTTTCAATGTAGAAGACTTTACATCTTTCATTAGATTGATTCCTAAGTATTTCATTTTTTGGATACTTTTTTGAAAGATATTATTTCTCTGATTTTTCTCTCAGTGAGTTTGTTATTCATGTACAGCAAGTCTACCAATTTTTGAGCTATATATCCAGCTATGCTACTAAATTTGCTTATTAATTTTACCAGTTTTTTAGTGGAGTTTTTGGTGTCTTCTGTGTAGAGTAACATGTCATCTACAAATAATGATAATTTAACTTGTCCTTTTTCTATCTTTATTTCTTTTATTTATTTCTCTTGTCTAATTGCTCCAGCTAAAGTTTCCAGCTAAAAGATGTTGAATAAGAGCGGAGTCAGTGAGCATCCTTGTCTTGTTCCTGAATTTAGAGAGAAACTTTTCAGTTTTTGTCCAATTAGTATGATGTTGGCCATTGGCTTGTTATAGTTGGCTTTTGTCAGATTGAGGTAAAGACCATTTATTCCAATTTTCTGAAGGTTTTTTTTTTTTCATGAATTGGTGCTGGCCTTTGTCAAAAGTTTTTCTGCATCTATTGAGATGATTATATGTCTTTTCCCTTGGCTCTGTTAATATGGTGTATTACATTTATTGCTTTGCATATGTTGCACCATCCCTGCATCCCTAGGATGAATCCAACTCAGTCATGGTGTATAATATTCTTGATGATTTGCTTTTTTCTGTTTGCCAGTATCTTATTGAGGATTTTTGCATCTATATTCATCAGGGAGACTGGCCTGTAATTTCCTTTGTTAGTTGGGTCTTTCTCCAGTGTCAGGATAATGCTTGCTTCTAGGAATGAATTTGGGAGTATTGCTTCCTTTTCAATTTCATTAAAGAGTTTGAGAAATATTGATATTAGGTCCGCTCTAAATTTCTTATAGATTTCAGCAGTGAATCCATCATTGCCTGAGCTTTTCTTTGTTGGTAGGTTTTTAATTATATCTTTGATTTCACTGATTGATACTGGTTTATTTAGAATTTTTGAATCTTCTTGGTTTAGCTTTCATAATTCATATGCATTCAGGAATCTGTCCATTTCTTCTGTATTTACCATCTTGTTAGAATACAAGTTTTCAAAGTAGGTATAGATGATCTGGGTTTCTTCAGGTTCTGTTGTGATTTTACCCTTTTTATTCTTAATTGCATAGATTTGAGTCTTTCCTTTTTTGATAAGGTTAGATAAGGATATGTCAATTTTATTTAATCATTCAAAGAGCAAATTCTTTGAGTCATTGATTCTTTGTATTGTTTTTCTAGCCTCTAGTGTGTTAATTTTTTCTCTGATCTTTATAATATCCTCCCTTGTATGAGATTTTGGCTTAGCTTGCTCTTCTTTTTCTAGAAGCTTGAGATTCAACATTAAGTTGTTTCTGTGCACTTGCTCTGTTCTCCTGATATGGGTATTTACTGCTGTAAATTTCCCCCATAGGACTGCTTTGTCATGTCCCATAAGTTCCTCTATGTTGTATTGTCACTATGATTCAACTGTAAGAAACTGTCTAATTGCTTCTTTAATTTCATCTGTGATCCACTGGTTGTTCAGGAGGGTGCTATTTAATTTGCATGTGTTTATGAAATTCTCATGGTTTCTTTTGCTGTGGATTTCCAGTTTCATTGCACTATGGTCTGATAATATTCATGGCATAATTTCAGTTCATTTGCAATTACTTAAGCATGTTCTATGAGCTAATATATGGGTTGTCTTGGAGAACATCCCATGTGCAGCTGAGAAGAATGTGTATTTGATGTTGGATGGAACACTCTGTAAACATCTAGCAAATCCATTTGTCCACAAATTTGATTCAGATCTGTTATTTCTTTGATGATTTTTTGTCTAGTTAATCTACCTCTATGACAATGGGGTATTAAAGTCTCTGTTACAACTGTGTTATTGCATATTTGATTTTCTATGTCTACTAAAATTTGTCTTACATAGTTGGGTGCTCCCATATTTGTTGCATATTTATTTATGATTGTAATCTCTTTCTTTATTCAATAGTTTTACTTTTTCACTGTGTTGAGCATATCCTTCAATATATAATAAATTTTATGTTTAATATAGTTCTAAATTTATTTTTCTTTATTCTATGCACTTTTGCTGACACACCTAAGAAGTTGTCAAATCTGGTGCTGAGAAGTTTTCCCACTATATTTTCATCAAGAGTTTTATATTTTTAGTTTTAGGAATTTGATGCATTTTATCTTAATTTTTACAAATGGTATTAGGTAAGAATAAAAATTCACTTATTTTCATGTGGATATCCAGTTTTCTCAGCACCATTTGTTGAGAAGATTGTCCTTCTGCATTAAATGGACTTGGTACTCTTCTTGAAAATCAACTGACTACATATGTGCCGGGTTCTTTTTGAGCTCTTTATTCTCTCCCACTGAGTTATACATATGTCTTTATTCCAAGACTCTAAGTAGTAAATTTTGAGTGAAGTATAGTGGTGTCTTGGTTCATGAATGCCTTTGTTTGCAAACAATTCTATTACAAAACAAGTGCTTGGCAAAATTTTGTTTTTGTTTGAAAACTCTGCATTAGGTGACAGACATGACCACCACTATCTTTCCCTCACAAACACAAAGGTGGCCATCTTTTCCAAAATTGTAGAACAAATCAAGTTTGTGAACTGAGGTACCACTGTAACTTTAATTTGGTCTAAAGAATAAAATAAAACTACACACAAATCTTGAATTCTTCACAGGCTTGTTAGAGTGGTCTGAGTATTCTGATATTTTTTGGGTGACTATCATACAACTGAGCAAATGAGTGAATTTAATAAGATTGTTGGGAGCCAGAGTAATATGGAAGATGGGAGATATGCATATAGAATGGGAACTTGAGCCAGAACTTTTGATGGATCCAAATTAGAGGTCTCTGTATAAATTTAGTAAGTGTATAACATATATATATATATATATATATATATATATATATATATGTTATATATTCAGTATCTCTGCGCAAACCCAGAACCCAGCACTTGGGTTGTAAATACTATTCCGCATCAAAAGGAAGCAAAGGTCCATGGGGAAATGGCTTATTCAAGGGCTGGGTAAGGAAAATACAAACCGAACATGGACTCTCTCATTGTACCTGAAAATAAGTAGTAACTCCAAAAATGAGGGCATATTTATATTTAAAATTGAAGAGGCTCTTACTGGCAAAATGTGTAATAATCTGAGCATCAAAGTAAATAAGAATCATAATAGCTTTAAAAAAATCCATGGCTCCATACTGACAATAAGTCGAACAAAAATTAGTAAGTAAATGGGAAGAAGACAAAAGCTTTTCCATAGAGTAGACTGATGACTAGTCAATGCAGCAGCACTGAAGAAATTGGAAAAAAATATTTAGAAGCTGTCGTAGTAAAAATAGATTTGAGCAAGAGTCGTTATGCATGCTCCACCAGGGAAGAGTGTTTGGCAAGAAACAGGTAAACTCAAAGCGTCTCCCTATAAGTTTCTTATTTATGAAGAATGCTGCTGACATGGGGGCCTACAGTGAACTTCACTAGGAAGGGCCAATGGCCACGTTCAAATGGAAAAGCCTGGGTTTGAGAATATGACCAGGTCAGTATTAAGACACCTTCAAAACATTTCAGTATATGCGGCAGGCATGAACATGTGGACAGAAAAGAGGCAGAAGATGGTGCTGTGGATGGAGAAATGCGAGCACTGCCTACTCCAAGAGCTCTGCTTCTGAACCTCGGAGAGAAGGCCACTGTTGGTCACTGGCCAGGTGTCTTTTATGCAATCTGCAGCAGCTGCCACCACCTGCCAGCTCCTTCAGGGTAGACACCGAAGCAGAGAGCTGGAGACCACCCCCTGTGCTCCCTGGCCTATGTGCACCTGGTGACTGGTGGGTAAGATGCAAAGATGTCCCCACTTGGGGACAGCTACGGGCCAAGCTTTGCTTCTTCTCGCTAAACTGCCTCTTTTCCTTCCCTCTCACAGGCGCACTCACTGATGTCTAAGCAACCTGCACCCCAAATTCCATCTTAGCCTCTGCTTCCTGAGAATCCAGCCTACACCAGGCTCCCTCCAAAGCTGCTGCCTACCCTACTCAATCAAGAAGGAAAATAAAGACAAATCATAGGTTTACAAAAGTATATTGTTTCAAAGGAAAGCAGAATATGAATGTGGGGTGTTCCAGTTAATGAAGAACTTGCTTTAGAAATCTATTTGTCACTCCTTTGAACTTCAGGGTACATTTTCTGAGATGAACTATTTGAGAGAGACAGGTTGGATTCTGTGTTAGAGTTCAAGGGCTGCCATAACAAAATACCACATCCCAGGGGCTTCACACAACGAAAGTTTCTTCTCTCGCGGTTCTGGACAATGGAAGTGGACGATGGTGGTGTCACGGGACCATATTTCTAAGAACTGAGAGTTAGGACATCGGTGTATGATTCCACCCACAAAAAATTCTTCCCAGGTGGGTCTAATGAAGCCTGAGGCAGCCTGAACATTTAATTCTTATCTTTAGCTGCAACACTGAGTGAATAGTAATAGTATTGATGCCCTCGGTCCACACCCAATTCCTCTGACCTCTATGGACTCGACTCCAAGAGCAGACGGTAAGTTGCTTTAGGGGAGAGCAGTAAGGGAAGTGAGAAGAGTTGGGATGTGACAACTCATGGGACACTGGAGAGTTCCCACTGGAGAGGGAAGAGACGCTGTATAGACCCCAGAGAGTATGGGACAGTGGAGAACATGACTATCTTATAGTACCCTGCACACAGAATCCTGCTGTATACTGGTTGTGGGCTGGCAGTGAGTTGGCCTCCTCACTTGGGCTTTCAGCTGGAGAGACATCAAGTCCAGCGGTCTCACAGTCAAGGTCATCTCTGCTGTGGCAGCAACCACGGCTCCAACAGCAGCTTTGGAAGAGTCCTTGTATTAGATGAGGGCAGGGACAGAAGGCAATGTTGAAGGGGTGAGTGCAGTTGTGCAGACAAAAGTGGGAGCATGGGGGTCCCTAGTTGCATACAAAATGCAAAAGTGGATACAGGGAATCAAAGAAGTTTTCTCAAGCTGTTTCTGTAAATCCAGACAGTCCCTGCCTTAGGAAGGTTCAGCTTATTATTATTATTATTATTATTATTATTATATATATATTACTGGTACACGGGGTTAAACCTCCATCCTGACCCCCATTCCCAGTCCCTTTTTTATTTTTTATTTGGAGATAGTGTCTTAATTACTTTCTCATTGCTGGGACAAAATACCCAATACTCACAGGCTAAAGGAGGAAAGGTCTATTTAGCTCACAGTTTGTAGAGGTTTCAGTCCCAAGTCAGCTGGCTCCAAGGCAGGGCAGCTTGGAGAGGTGCTTCGTAGAAGAGAAACAGTTCCTGGTGCGTCTGGCAGGAGGCAGCAAGCTTTTCTTCTTCCTTTCCTTTTTATTTCATCCAGGATGCTAGCTATTTGTTGGTGCCACCTACACCCAAGTTTGGCCATCTCTCCAGTACCCAAAACTATGCTAAACCAATCAGTAGACTAATCCAGTATCACAAACCCATGATCTAGTCACCACCTCAAATCCCCACCTGTGAGCACATGAGGATCTGATGGAGGGAAGGACATCCCGATACAAGGCATAACAGATAGGATCTTGCTAAGCCCAAGTTGGGTTCAAACTTGTCATCCTTCTGCCTCAGAGTCCTAGAGTGCGAGGGTTACAGGTGTGTGCCACCAAGTCTAGCAACTTACTGCTTTTGACTTTAGGATAGTGTGAAAACAACATACATTCAGTATTTCTACTGTAGTTTGAGATTTGAATTTGGATCTTTTCCTGAGCTATCAAGACACTGGACAGTGATGGTGAGTCACAGCTCCTAGTTGGTGCCAGATCACAAGAGGAAACCATGGAGACGACACTGTGGTGTTGCTAAGCTGCGATTTTCTGTAAGTTAAGGGGATCGAATGCATTTTCAACTCATGGTGTTTTTTCAGTTTATGATGGGTTTACCTGGGGACGTAACCCCAGTATAAGCGGAGGAGCATGAGCCTACGATATAATGAAGTATTTGCTCAGAGATTTTGAAATAGACCATTGTTACACAGCTAGGGTTTGTTCAAGCTGGAAAACTGTTCCTGATAAGATCATTGGGCTATCAAAGCAATTAGGAAGGTGCTCTCAGTAGCACAAAGATGCAGATTCCTGCATCATACATGGCATTTTTTACAACTTATTTGTACATGGAAAATAGTATACAATATTTGCAGGAACTTTTCTACTTTTAGAAAGAACTGTAGTTCATTAGGATCTCTATTCTATGTCATTCCTTGACCTCTCAGTTGGCTTATAAACTAGTAAGTGATCTTCTAGTGGTTTGTTGGGGGGGCGGGTTACAGAAGTTGTTTTGCATTTATTTTGCATAAAAGCATGAAGCACAGTATTACAATACATTAGCATTATTAGGCAATTTAATACGGTGCCACTGTTTCCTTTAGTGATAGAAGGTTATGTGTAAAACAAAACTCTTGGCCCCAGTTAGCATTTGGGATATGTTAATGATGTATTATTATTAATGTAGCTAGGAAGTTGTTATTTTGAGACTCGGTGTGATGGTTGATTGATTGTGTCAACTTGAGTTAGCGAAGCACCCTCTGGTGTGGAAGACCTACCCAAGGGCAGTTTGTCGCCTGGGTGGTATAAAAGGGGAAATGAAGAAGGTCAGATCTGCTTCCGTTTCTTCAGGGAGCTCCAGTCTTTGTCTTCACCTTGGTCCTCATGCGTGTCACTTTCTGCCTGCCCTGCTTTGCCATGGACTGTGTCTCCTCTAGGCTGCCCGTCTGCCATCCCACCCTGCCTTGGAGCCGGCAAACCATGGACTGAAACCTCTACAAACCATGAGCCAACCAAACCTTTTATCCTTTAACACTGGGTGTTGGGTGTTTTGTTTCATTAAAAACAACAAAAAGTAACTATTGTTACAAGCAGCTGAGCCAGTTAGAAATATTATAGGCAGTCAGACAGGGCTAGGCCCTCGAGGAAGCTGGCACAGAGGACCAGATGTCTGATGACTTGGAGGAGACCCACACCTCTTGCTGTGGGCCAGATCTCAAAACAGAAGACACATACCTCTTGCTGAAGACCAGATCGCAAGACAAATGCAAGCACACCCTTAAATACAATCCTTAGGGACTGTCTGGATCATCTTATGCCCATTTCGCAAATTCCATTTTCCCCACCTTTGAGCCATCTAACCTTTTTTGCTCTATAAAAGTCCCTGGAAAATACTGAGTTCTTGGCAACCCACTCAGGACCCCTTCTGTCTCTCTTCAGGCAGAAGTTTTCTTCCTCTCGATAAATATATTCTACTCTTCACCTCCGTTGTTCCTAAAATCCATTCTT
Organism: Dolichotis patagonum; assembly: GCA_004027295.1. Classification (NCBI taxonomy): domain Eukaryota; kingdom Metazoa; phylum Chordata; class Mammalia; order Rodentia; family Caviidae; genus Dolichotis; species Dolichotis patagonum. The sequence goes on along the minus strand of PVJX010012985.1, from coordinate 32,649 downwards.
CAATTTTAGAGAACATGACCTTGTACCGGATATAGTAGGCCGGGAATTTCATTCCCCTGTATCATTTGGAGGTCACCCACCGAGATCACTGGATGGGGGTGAGAGTTTGCTTTTTGCTTCATGGGCTCTGGACTGGGACTCATTTAGGTAACAAATTTTATGCTTCAAATTTTGCTTTGTCTTTGCCAGTTGTTTATAACTCGTTATGATAATTGCTTGCTATTTAAAATTAAAAATTAAAATTAAAAACCCATTGTTTTTAATTGTTTTGTCTCATAGTTTTACTAAAATAATGTGAATCTAAGTTAAAACATGCAAATTTATAATGATATTGATATCCTAGCTCATGCCACATATGATCCTAGCTCATGTCACATGTGATGAGTGCTCATGAGCTGGTCTCATGCTTACGTGCATTTCCAACAAATATTTGAAGAACACTTACGGAGTACTGGCTTAGTCAATATTCCAGAGTGGTTGGAATGAGCTACCTGGCAACCTGAAAGTGCACACTTATTTACCTCTTAGTTGGAATAAAATGATTTGATAATGGTTTGCACACAATAACTTTCTTATATACTTGGTATGCCTTTCAAATAGAATTATCAAGAAATGACAAAACTCTCCTTTTCACCCGCATTCTAGAACTGGATAATAAACCATTTCCAATTTTACTCCAAGAGATATAGGTTGAGTTCCACAAATGTAGGGGAGCAGATAACCATAGGAATTGATGGCCTGGGCTCCATGGAAGCAGAGAAAAAGTAAATCATGGAACTCCCTGTTCCTGGCTTACCATAGAGGGGTTACAGTGAGCCCAGTGCTAAGGCAAAAAGAACTCTGGGGTTCCTACCATGAGTGATCATGGATTGATAAGTTCTAGAACCTTCTGGTATATTGTAGCATCCTGAGATCTGTATCCTTAAGGTCTAGATTCCAGGGCACAGCTAAGATTCTGAAGTCCCCCAGAGGAGGGAGTTGACCCTAACTCCTGGTTTCTGAGCAGGTTGCTAATTTCTGAACACACATGCTGATGACGGAAAAGAATCAGGTTTCTCTTGGTTTCTTCTTGGGATGCTGGAAAGCAGATGAACAACTCATCCTGGTTTGTCCGGGACTTCCTAATTATTTTTTTTTAAACACAACACAAAGGTAGCTTAGAGCTCTCCAGAGTACAGCCTGGCCTGGCTTCTCAAGGCTGAGGCCTGGATTGGGCACTTGTGCTTCTGCCGCATCCTACTGGCCATGATATCATTCTAGAATCAGAGAGGCGCTGACCAGTAAGCAGGAGTGATGTGGGGGCTGCCAGCGTAGCCCTGGCCCTCAGAACAGCAGAGGGGTACTGGCCAGAACTTCCAGACTCAGCGCCTGGGCCCCGCCGACCTCTGTTTCCCGCCTTCCCCTCTTCACACTGACAGGACCTTAAGCGTGAATAGTGCCTCTTTGGTCAGAGCCTCTGAGAGCTTTGGTTAGGTGTGGGAGAGGCTCGTCCCTGTCACTGGTGCCTTTGCCTGGCTTACGGGGAAGCCCTAGGCGCCCGGTAAGGCTGCTGGGCGTTTGCTGACAAGCAGCTGGAGATGGGCCTGGGCAGGTCTGGTGGATTCTGGGCTGGCTTCCTAGGGAGCCCACCACCACGCCTGCTGCAGGAGCCCGACCCCGGTTTAAAGGTAAGCAGGCGCCACCAAGGGCCCGGCCCCTCCTTGCTGCAGCTCTGAGGGCCCTGCAGTTTCCTCTAGTAGGCAGCGGTCTCGGTCTCTCTTTTCTGGAAAGAATCAGGACCCTCTGGGTCTTCCCCTCCAGGACTCTGCATTCAGAGAAACTCTGAGCTGCTTGAGGGGATTGGGGGTCCTTGTGTGGCTTCTTGTCCCTTTCCCTAAGGACACCGTCTGGCTTCAGTCATTCATTCTCATTGGGGAGCGAACCTAGGGCCTTCGCACTGAGTTACAACTCCAGTCCTTTCTATTTCATGTTTTGAGACCAGGTCTCTCCCAGCCACTTAACTGTCCAGGCTGCACTCGAATTCGCGATCTTTCTGCCTCGGCCTCCCGGAGCGCAGTGATTGCAGGCCTGAGACACAGCGCTCGGCGGCTCTTCCCTTCAGTTCCGAGTCCCCGCCCCGGGCGTCCCCGCCTCCGCTCTGTCGCTTTAAACCGCCCAGCCGCCCCTCCCCGCCAGCTGCTCCTCCTCCGCCGCCGCCGCCGGCCCTGCCGCGCGCTCCGCCGCTCCGCGCTCCGACCGCAGCCATGGCGGACATCAAGACCGGCATCTTCGCCAAGAACGTGCAGAAGCGACTCAACCGCGCGCAGGAGAAGGTCAGCGGCGGGCCGGGGCCGGGGCCGGGGTCGGGGCCGAGCCGAGGCCTGGGCGCGGGGGCGCGGGCACGCGGGGACGCTGTGCCCTCCGCGCGGCCACTGCGGCAGCGCAGGACCCGGGACGCGGGCTCCGCAGACCCGCGCGGCTGGAGCGGGCAGGTGGCCGCGCAGCGATCCGGCGCCTGCACCATCCAGCAGCACCTCCAGACCCCTCTCTCCACCCGCAGCTCCGTGCACCTCCCCTGACCCCCCACCTGCAACTCCAGATCCTGCGTCTCCCGCGCCTTCTCCTCGCCACCCGCATCTCCCCACCGGCCTCTCCCGGCTCCTCCATCACCCCGCGCCTGCATCTTCCTGCCTCAGCATCCCGGGAGCATCAGCTCCCGCAGGCGGCTCTTAGGGGTTTGGGCCACAAGTCCCGGTGGGGGATTGCGGCAGCCTTCTCCCCAGCGGGGGTCTCGTGGCTACTCGAGTGAGGTGCAGATGGTTTACCCGCGAAGTCACCCCAGAATTTCAGTTTGAATCAGTAGAACGAGACTGCAAACAACCAGCACCTTTAGTCAGCCCTGTCCCAGGAGTCCTGGAGTTCAAAGCAGAATAAGCACTTATTTTATTTATTTTTATTTTTGGACTGTTTGTTTATGCCTCTCCCGATGTCAGTGTCCTTTTCTGGAAGGTCAAAAAAAAAAAAAAAACCCACCCAAACCTACCTATTCTCTGCTGATTACTGCACAAAAGAGTTGTACTGCATTTTTTAAAAAAGTGCATGGTTTGGGGTCGGTGTTGTTCTTGCAAACCCCTTAATAAAAAGGCCGTGGAAATTTATTTTGCCTTCCCCAGGGATGTGCATGTAGGAATCCTAGGTCCATAGCCAGAGCATTCGGAGGGTGCTGTGAAGCACTGGGCTGGCCTGGCTTTTCTGGGGGCTGCTGTCTGTGACAAAGTCTTAGTTCGTGTCCCAAGCAAAGGACGTTTGCGCTGTGGCTCCAACGTTGCACTAGAAAATGAACACCAGCCAGATGATCAGTAGGGTTCTCTCATGTGGTGGGAGTTTGTGTCCCCGGGATACCTGCGGGATGTTTTGGCATTTTCTTGCTTTCTTGTCAGATCTGCAGTGTGGCTTCCAGTGACCATGGATTGGGTCCCTTTTTAGACCTGAGCTCAGGCAGCTTCCAGTTTAGGCTGCCCTGAGGATGCTGATTAGAAGGGACAGGGAACCCTTTGCCAGTCCCAGGCCCAGAGGCTTGGTGACTGCCGCTAGTCCCACCCTCCCGACACACTCAGGGCAGTAAGAGGATTGTATTTCTTTTAATATCCCCCAAGCTCATCCTGAACTCCAGGATCCTTCTCCTGCTGTTGCCTCAGCTCCCCAGCTGCTGAAAAACAAGGCTCCCTGCCCCTTTCTGTCCCTGGCTGCGTGTCCAGAAAGTAACCAGGGCTGTCTGCTGGCTTTGGGATTGAGATCGGATCTGTCATCCTTTTCCATAGGGCGTTTTAACCCACTGGTAGTCATCCACCCCCCACGCAACCCCGATTAATTTCTTGAATCTTTGTTCTGAAGCTTGCTTTCCATCTGTGAAGGAATTTAGTGTTATGATCCGCCTTTTCACATAGTAAATGATTTCTTAATCTAGGTCACCAGCTGTTAAATATGCACGGAATAAATGAAAAGAAAAAATGTCAATTCTCTTGACAGCGCAGTCAGGTCTGAGGCAAGCGTTGAGTACTGGCACAGTGTGTGGCTCAGGTCAAGGGTGTTGGGGCTGCGGTTGGGGCTGGTGGTCATTCTCCCAGGAGGACAGGGGTCTGAGAGAGACCCTATTGCGGGCAGTGTCCCCTCTGCTTCCTCGGGATAGGTGCTAATGCACGCTGTCTGTTGCTCCTAGCATGAGGGTTTACAGAGCTGCAGAATGCAAGCCCGGTGTGGTGCTCTTCTTGGGCCCTCATCAGACCGCTCCCCAGCACCCTCTCTTTCTGCTTCTTTAGCGTCTTCTTCTTCACCAACTATGTACTGCTGTGTCCTTGGTACCCTTTGCTCCTCGTCCCCTCCCTTTACCATCTTCTCACCTCTACTCCACTTAGGCTGATGTGCTTTTCAGCTCCAAATGCACGGCAGAAATGAACCTCACAGGTGACTTCGGGCTTTTTCTGGATTTCAAATACATATTTTGTCTTATTGAAAGTCAATCACCGTTCATGGGAGAAAGAATGAAATATACATATAAGCAGAAAAAAGAGTCCAACAAGTTAGGAATCTCGTAATTCTACTTCGCAGCGCTTTGGCTGTCATCTAATGCATATTCCAGTATATCTTTCCTCTGTATATGTAAATATTTACACAATCAAAACAAGCTAATGCTGTGTTTTTTGATTATCTGTTTATCTCATTTAATAATTGGGAAGAGACTTTTATGTACGTCTTTTTATATCATCTTGTCAAATGACTGAATTGTGTTGGAATGTGTGGATTTGAATGAATCCCCATTTTTTAATATTCATTTTTCACTGTTTCTCTATGCAAACCCAAGTCAGCGAGCAGACTCATAGGAAGAATTTCTGCATACACCCTCAGTTATGTCCTCAGATAAATTCCTAGAAGGAGAATTATTGGCTAAGGAAATGCTTGTATTTATTAATGATAGATTGTTTTCTCAAGAGGTGCACTAATTTTCATTCTCATCACCTGCCGATGAGACATGTGCCAACTCTGGACAGTAAAATTTAAAGCAATTGTTAGGTATGTCATTAGAAAAAATTAGCCCTTTGGAAAAAAAGAAATGAACATTTTTGCATTCTTATTTTTTCACTTTATGCTTCACCCCTTTTCTGTAACATCTCCAATCTTCTTGTCTGTAAGGTCGAAAACTTTATGAATGGTAAAGACTAAACATTTTTCTCCCTTTCCTATTTACTTTTAAGAATCATTTTACCTAATAAAGAAAATGTTGGTGTTTTAATGTGTATTTGCTTAAGTCTGTAGGTTGGTTTTGTATAGGTTTCTTTTTGAGTGGCTGAATAAATCAGGATCCTACAAGTGTCTGAAAACTTGGAAAAAGGAACTTGATTCAATTAGCTGATAACTTACATTTGGCTCTTGCATGGTAAATTTAAATGCATTTTAATATATTTATATTACGTATTATATAACAACTTACATTTATGTTTATATTAAAATATATTTAATTATATTGCATATATCGACCTATATGTCTGTACTCTTACCTATGTAAACACATGCATACATGTGTGTATCATATGTATTCCCTTGTTTTAGTTTTTGAGACAGGTGCTGTTACTACCCCCATTCTTTAGAAGAAGAAGGAAGGAGATAATAACCTGTGTGCCTGAGGTCACACAGTCCCTAGGTAGCAAAGCTGGAGTTTAGACCCAGGCAGTCCAGTGCTTTCCTGTGATATGAAACAACCTCTTGTGACTTTGAGAAGCCCGGGGTTACAGGAACTTCAGGCCTGTATGGAATCAGGGAGTCACACGGGGATCAGGGCCAAGGTGCTTCTGTCCACCTCTCATCTGTGCAGTGTGCATCCACTCAGTCCCTGTTCGTTTTCTGTCTCTCTTGGTGACAAGATGGCTGCCAGCTGCTCCAGGCAGGAGCATGTCTTCCCTTCAGCATTTCCACAGAACTATCTGGTATAGTGATCATTAGCCCACATGGGGCCTTGAGCCTGACCCTAGAAGAAAAATCTCTGTGACTGAAGCCCAGGATCTGGTTGAACTGGGCCTCAGTCATAAGCTACTGCTCAAACTGAGGATGGAGGGGTTCCCTTTGGCCATGTGGACTTAATGGTATATTATCTTTTAGATCTAGAATGTTCTGGAAGGCTCATGTGTCTAGAGGTGTGGCTTTTTGAAGGCGATTGGATTGTGGAGGCGCTATCGCTGGCTTGCTGTTGGGAATTGGGGCCTGGTCTGAGGTCTGCGGAGACCTCAGTGTGAAGGGTTTATTCTTGTCTCTGGATTCTCCCTTTTCCCACTGCTTTCTGGCTATGGGGTTGGGCAGCTTTCCTCCACCAGGGCCTTTTTAGCATGCTTTGTCTGCCTTGGGGCCACCTGACCATGGACTGCACTCTCTAAAAGCCATGAGACAAATACTCCTCTTCTTTTTCAGCTTGTGGGTATTTGTTTTTGTGTCCAGTGGCAGGAAAGTGACTGAGACGTAGAGGAAGGAGAGGGAAAACTAGAGTACTGGGCTAGCAAAATAAAATATGTCAGGGAGGCATCCCTAAACGACCTTTTCTATCTCATATCTATAAAAATAACCATGTAGTTAATAATTCAATATTTGTTTAAAATTAATGCATACAGTTTTTAAAATCAAATATTAGTACAAGGCTTATTATTATGTGAAATAGCTGTGCCCTGCTTCTCTGTCTTCAATCTCCAGTTTTGCTTACCAGAGGCAACTCTTTATTCACCACAAGATTTCTTAGAAATATGCCTGTGTAGGTATTCGTTGATCTATCTGTCCTTTTATATTTACTGAACCTAGGTAAAGATTTAGTTCTCTTACGTTCATCTACTTTCCCTTTCCCAACATATATTACCATCAAAATCAATGATCACTGAAGATTACATTTTAAAGGGTTGAAATACACTTTTTATTGACTAGAGTAGCAATGGCAAACCTTTTAGAGACCGAGTGCCCAAACTGCCATCCAAAACCCACTTGTTTATTGCAAAGTGCCAGCACTGCAATTATACCTGAATGGTTGGCTGCTAGGGCTGTGCTGGGAAGGCTGCGCTCGTGCGCTGCAGCTGGACGTGTGCCATAGGTTTGCCAGCACAAGATGAGAGTATGCACATAGTAGGTATTCAACTGGTGAATTTCTATGCATGTGAGTGTCTGCAGAGCTACCACCAGCTTGAGTTCTAGAACATTCCTATCATACTCATCAGTACCCTCGCCTCTCCTGTCCTTTGTCTTTTAACTATTAACTAATTTTAAATTTTGAGACATGGTCTCCCTGTGTCACTAAGTCACCCAGGGAGCCTTGAACTTGTGATCCTCCTGCCTCAGCCTCCCAGAGTGCTGGGATTACAAGTGTGCACCACCATGCTGGACTTCAAACTTTTTAATTTCTTTGCTGTCATTTTCCTGATAAACATCTTTCTTGTATTTACTGGTAATTTTGTTACCTGTTTTTAGTGAAGTGTCGGTGTAAAATCTTCCACATGTGTTTTTCATTTGGGTTGCTTGCTTTTTTCTTGTTGATTGGTTGAAGATCTTTGTGTAAGCAAGATTATGAGTCCTTTGTCAGGTAGTCTGTATTTTCTCCCAGAGATTGGCTTGCTTTTACACTTTCTTAATGGTTCTTGGTAATGAGTGACTATTTTAAATTTATGAAGTCTCATCTGAGGATTTAGTTTGTACCACTTTTTGCATTTTTAATTTTTGAGATGGAGTCTTGCATGCTATGGGTGGTCTCAAATTCTTGGTCTCAGGTGATCCTCCTGTTTCAGCCTCCTAAATAGCCAGTACTACAGGTGGGCAGCTACCATGTCTGGACCACTTTTTTGTTCTCCCTGGAATTAATAGTTGCTTTGTTTATAAAATTTGCTCATTTTAAAAGGAATTATTTAGAATTATTTGTTCTTGATTCATTAGACCTACGAATATTATTATTCAAGGTGGCCTTGTGCCTGTAATCCCCACTCAGGAGGCTGAGGCAATAAGATTGCTATGAGTTTGAAGCTAGCCTGGACTATAAAGTGAGTTCAAGGCCAGCCTGCACTGCATAGTGAATCCCTGTCTCAAAAAGAAAAAAAAAAAAGAAAACTATCCAAGGTTCAACATACTAGAAATGAATGGAATTGCTCTGTTTTTTCACCCTGGAGACATCCCTTTTTGGATCTTCTGCCCCCGCCTTTAAATCTTTCCTGGTATTGGGGGTTGAGGCCAGGTCTATATCCCCAGTCTATTTTTATTTTGAGACAGGGTGTCTCATTAAATTGCCCAAGATCAACTTGAACTTGTGATACTCCTGCCTCAGCCTCCCAGAGTTCTGGGATGGCAGGTGTGCTCCACAACACCCACAAGGGGTGATTTTTGTCCTAGATGTGTTGCATAGCTATCACTCAGGGTCTTTCTTTGCCAGGGTTGGGGATGAGGAAAGGCCCTGAAGTGTCAGCTCTTCAAGTGTCCTCTATTGTCAGTACTAAGTCCCAAGCCCGATGAGAGAGAGAGACAGACAGAGACTGAGACAGAGAGAGATTACTACTTTTCTATTGGCTTCTCCTGTTCAGTCACTTACTGTATTTTCCTCTGTCCTGCTTTGTTTGCATACCTCTTATTCTGTTCATATTAGTTGTATCCAATTCTCCCATCCGCTAATGCTGCTTCCCCCAATCTTTGTATGTTCATAGATTTTTATTCCTTTCCTGTCATTTTAGTTAGGCTTTGGGAAGAGATGGAAATAAATACATGCATCAGTCTGTCATGTTTGGCTGGCAGCCTTTTTATTCAAATATTTGATCCCTGGATTTATTTTCCTCCCCATCTTCTATTTGTGAAACCCGGTGACATTTATTTGGTCTTAATCCTCCTTGACTGTAATGCAATATTTAAATCAGTGAAGCACTGCCTTTAAACATTTTCTAATGCAAGTCAGATAGCAGAGCAACCTTAGGTATGTGGTAGTACTAACCTCTCTAAGCATTTTTTAATAAGGGTGTTAGACTGTTTAAATTCTAAGGACCTGCCCAGTTTGATGTGCTATATGTCTGTTTTATTTGTCTTAGATGATTATTATACTATAATCTTAGGTGCAGTTATTTTCGTGCAATACATTTTCCCAACTAAATTGTGAGTACATGATGATAGATAGCACATCTCATGAATTATGTTTATTCAGCAGTGAGTGTTGATATGGCTTCCTGGGTTTTTCCTTGTTCATTTTCCACCCCTGGAAATGAATGTTTTAAAGAATTCTCCCACATTTTTCTTTCCCTGACTCTTATGGTATATAGAGTCTTAGGGTTTTACTGTGACTTCATTTGTCATTTTTTGAAGGTTGTACATCAGAGGTCAACATTCTTATAGGTTCTGTACGTGGTGGATACTTGATATAAATGTAAATTTGAACTGTGTGGAATTGTCAGTTTTGGAAGTCATTCAAATATTGGCAGTCATGTGGTTTAACCCAATACTGAGTGAGGGGGTGGTGAGAAAAAGAGTTGTGTCCTTAGGCATACCTAGTTATTATTTTTATTATTTTTTTGAATTGTTGACATTTTTTTTGAATTGTTTGTATATTGATACCCACATTCTCAAGGAAAAACATATGAATGGGGTGTGTGTATACATGTACATGTGTATTAAGGTTCTCTAAGGAATGGAATTAATATTATATGTATACATATAGAAGTATACAAATATACAAGGGGATTTATTAGATAATTTTATAGGATTGGAAGCTAAGATTGTTCATGGCCAGAGGGTGAGACCAGAGGTGGGAGAATCCAAAATGACACTTGGTGGAGATCCGGATGATTCAAAAGCAGTTGAAAGTTGAAGGCCTGGAAGTTCATTGTAGTCCCTGGTGCAAGTCTGTGTTGGAGGCTGAAGTATCTACATTGGAAGACTGAAAAAACCAGAGGGCCAGTGTCCAACAGCAATTGTAAAGACTTGAGCTCTGTCCAAAAAAGGAACATGTGCTTCTTTCCCTTTTTATTCTTTCCAGGCTACAAGCCTATTGGTTGGTATCACCCACTTAGGGGGTGGGTCTTCCCCCTCAGTTTGTTGGGTACCTGTCAGTCATCCACAGACACGCCCATAGCTTTACTAATCTGCTAAGAGGTTCCTACCCAGGTCAAGTTGACATATTACCGGTAATGATCACAGTGTACATGTGTACGTGTGTGTGTGTGTGTGTGTGCGCGCACGTGTGCGTGCTTGTGTGTATGTATGTATGGAGAAAGAATGAGAAAAGGAATACCTTTCCATGTAGTAGATCCTATCTGTGGGCCAGGAACCTTGTGTATAGAAGGGTAACTTATGTGATTGTGTTTATGTCTGAGGGCACTTTGGAGGCTGAGGCTCTAAGACACATCAGGACTAGTTGCCTTTTAAGATCTGATCTTCTCATTTTACAAAACTTACACTTTGTTCTGAGGTCTGGCTGTGTCTCCACAAAAGCATATGTTGGAAACAACCCCCAGTGTGACAGTATTGGGAGGTGCAGCTTACTGGGAGGCGTGTAGGTCAAGAGAGCCTCTCTCTATGGATGGATTAATGCTAACTCTGCAGGGGCTGCAGGCTGCCAGTTCCATCTCTTGCCTCACACTATGAAACATCCCAATCTGAAGGCCCTGGTCCTATCCCAGCCCCTCAATGCTAGACTTTCCCAGAATCCAGAACTGTAAGAAAGAAATCTCTTTCCTTTATGAAATACTCAGTCTCATATGTTCTGTTATAGCAGCAAAAACTGGATGAAAACACCTTGTCTTCCACTAAGATAGTTTTATTTGGTTGTATTAGAAACTGTCAAAATTAAAAATCAAAGTTAGGAGAGCATTCTAACAGTAAGGTTTTGTTCTTCCAGATGTTTTTCACACAAGCAGATGTAACGTCATGTATCTTTTTTCTCTAGAATGAGCGCAGTAGAGAATCAGAGCTATAGGACATTCAGATTTTAACATTAGTAAAAGTTAGCATGCCTCTTTACAGCATGCTTGGTGTGTGTGTGTGTGTGTGTGTGTGTGTGTGTGATAAATCACATCTTAAAAATGAGCTTTTCTGTGGACCAATACAGCTTACAGTAGCTGAAATTCTTACCTAAACAATACAGCTCACTTTACTTGGGATATAAAATCAGGCCCCATATATTTGAATTTTCAAATTAAACAGTATGTGTGTCCCATCCAATCATCATGACAATCTCTTACAGCTCCCTGGGGTTCCTGTCTCTTTGCAAAAGTTCAGAAACATAGGAAATTTCTCCTCTTCACAGGAGCCCATGGTTTTTCTATGTCCTCATGGACAAGGATCCCCAGAGGAGTCCTGCATTCAGATGCTGTACTTGTCCCCGGGTGAGCACTGCACAGGGCAGGGAGCAAAGTAGTACCTATGCGCTGGGTCTCAGGGGCTGGGGGCAGGTATCTCTGTCCAAATGTGTGAGCCCTATCAGCAAGTGTCCTGGCAGCTTCCTCTTTATCTTTGCGCATTCTCTCACAGCTCCTTTTTCTGGAAGGTTTGACCATAGTGCCAGGGTTCCCAAGTTATAGGAAAGGTCAATCCTTAGCATATACTGTGCCTGGTATTTTCTATTCCATCCCATTCTTCCACTTTGTTGAAAATTCTGGTTGGAGCATACTAAACTGATTCAAAATATTCAATCTGAAATACAGTACCCCAGAAGCCCTATGATACTCATTCCTATAACCTGACTTTCTTTTGGGCCACTTCAGTCCAGTTGTAGTTGTGTATATGTGTGTGTATGCTACCCTACATGTATATGATTGTATGTGTTCATGTAAACACAAGTGATAAAGTTTCAAATAAATGGATACTGTACTGCAAAGTACTTTGGGAGGGGATGAGTAGAGAAGGGAAAAAACAGTTGAAAAATAATGTATTGGTCTGAGATTTTAAAATCGGGAAATTTCCACTTTATTGTTTAAACACAGGTTTTAAATCTTTTCTAGCCGCTTACAGTAGGGGTCCTCTGGGAAGAACTTATGAGGAATTAAGCAGGCTGGTGGGCTCCTTGAAAGGGGCGAAGGATGGCAGCCTCCCTCGTATATTTTCAACAAATTGCTAAAATTCACATAACAAAAATGCTGTTAACACAGAGTTCAAGGAATCTACCCATGAAAGATGATACTAAGGCTGTATATATAGCATCATACAAAATTAAAGTGATGGTAATCACGATTTTCCGAGAACACATCCATTGGGCTGACTTTTGACGTGAAAATGCTGAGACTTAATTCTTACTGACTCAAAATCTAAATTTAAACATTCGTTTGGCTGTAGTTTTACTTCCTGCCCAGATACTGAGCAGATCTCCTATTTGAATGATTTTGTAGGAAGCCATAGATAAGATCTTAGTTTTAAAATATTTATTATACCATAATTATATGCTAATTTTTATTACCTGGAAGCTACTTAGAACAGATGTACAAAAATCAGAAAGCCACCATTTGGGACATTTTCGTCTTATTCTGATACAGTTATTTGGTTGAAAACTTAGTTCTTAAGTGGGACAAGTTTAAACATATAATAATAGAATGCATTCATAAGCATATATGTGATTTTTAAAAAAATCTTGAAGTGCCTATTATGACTGAAAATACTCATGGACCCACAATAAATGGCACCTAACCTTGGTTGGTAAAGGATGCTAAATATGTATACTCTAATAGTTATCTTTTCTGTTGTCTGGTAGGATTCTTTCATTCATTTTAGAGATGATATTGAGAAATAATATGAGATTCACAATTTGCTAGGTGCAAACCTACCAAATTTTATCATCCTTTGCAGACATGTGTGTTTTAAAGCTGAACCTTACCTTGTTAGGTAAGTCTGTTGTAAATATTTTACCAACAACTTGGGTGCCACTAAGCTGTCTTGGTTGCATGTACAGACCAGCTGCAGTTAGTGGGGAGAAAAATCTTTGCACACACTGGGAGCTACATAATTATTTATCAAATAATCAGTGTAATGATTCTGTAAGGGAAAAATATGGTGTGATATGGAACCGGGAAACTAACCTAGAGATGTTAAGGTGAGATCCTAAGGTTGCATCAAAGCCATCAAGCAAGAGGGATGAGGTAAAGATAGGTGAGTGTAGGAGTCAGGAAACATCCCAGACCTGTGTGTTCATTGTGCACGAATAAGAGTGGTAGTATCAAATATAAAAGCTAAAAATATTGGCCTGATATGTGGTGTCTTCCACTATTTGGATATATAACTAGGCACAAGGGATCTTAATTAGAATGCTTTTCTGTAATAGCAATTGATCTTTAGCCTGACTGGATTTTACTGTCACATGTTGAAGGGTCCTTTTGGATGTAGTTGCCCCTGTGACACAGAGTCGAGAGTCTGGGTCAGAGCTGACATGGCCACTGCATCGCCAGTCATACAAAACCCCTTTGTACACAGCAGTAAATTCCGAATCATCTTGTGTTCATGAGTATGTTGAATGCCTCTTATCTCACACCGTAAGAATTTCAAAATAAAAGTGCAAGTCTTTATGAAAAATTCTTTTTTTTCCTCCTAAAAGCCTTTTATTAAAAAAAAAATGCGTCTAGCCAAAACTGCCGTTCTGTGGGTGGGGAGGTGTCTGGAAGACCCTCTCCTTCCTCTATTAAAAAATTCTTAAATGTCACATTTCTAGAAAGATTCTTGTCTTTAAAAGGTTTGATTGTATCCTTCATATTTAACTCACATTTAATTAACTTATTATGGGTAATTATGGGCATTGCCTTGATTATTTTGCAGAGAGTGACTTATTAGTCTGCTTGAGATAATTTGAAGCATAGAAAGAATTTTGAATTGGGGAAGAGACTCTGGTTGTAACAGAGTCTTCACTTTTCTCTAATGAGTTCAGATTCTTAAACCTGGTCCAAGCCTTGGAATAATCTCTCCATTCATGGTAGCATAGTCCAGAAGGCTAAAGAACAGTGTGATATCTTTTACCCTCTTTCTCAATACTTGAGACATATTGACAAGAAATTCTGCCTTTGCTTTTAGATTTCGTGGCCCAATATCTACTTCCTTCCCATTTTCTCTCTTCAGTGGGTTTTTCTCTACATGTCTGGAGGACAGTGATTTCTAGATTTCTTCCATTCCTTCATGAAATGCTTGTATATGAGGGGACCACTGTATTATGGGTTGGGAACCGAGATTTACACTGTAGAACTCTCCTGAAGACCAGCATGGGTCCATGTTTACTCCTGTTAAGCAGAGAAGGATTGTAAAAATCAAGTATGTCGAGGGCACTGTAGTCAGGAATACTTGGGGAGTGGACCAGTTGCGAAGCATATTCCTGGGACTAGTTACAAATGTACCAACTCAGAATCGCTCAAGACTTGAGAACTACAAGTGAAACAAGTTTCTCAGGTGGTTCTAAAGCACAGTGAAATTTCCTAAGCACACTACTTTCAAGAATAGTGTTGGAGTTTTTGTGATAGTTATGAACTTGTATGTCTACTTCAGTGTTAAAAGATAATAGAATCAGAAAGGTAAACAGCAGTGCCTTAAATAGGATTCTTTAAAAAAATGCTTAAGAAGGCCTATGCAGGTATTTAGCTCAGCGGCATAAGCGCCTGCCTTGCAAGTACGAGGTTGTGAGTTCGATCCTGGTACCAATTAAAACAAAAATTAAGAAGGCCTATGCAATTTAAAAAAATCAGTCAGTTTTCCGGAAATAGCCAAATGGTTTCCTTCATAGGAATGTTATGTAGCATGGAAGGCTGGATTCTGTGTCACCTGATTCTATAAAAACCATTGTAATTTTAAAGTAATGCTAATTAACACAGCAACAACAAAAACACAGTAACATGACCTTTCTTGTTGGCTTGTTGGCTAGTTGGCTTTCAGAACAGCTGCTTATTTTTGGTCAGAAACAAGAAGAAATGAAGAAGAAGAAATGGGATCGCAAGAAGAAATTGAGGGACTTATTTATAATTAAATTGATCGTGTATGTTTTATTAAAGGGTGACTGCATAGTAGTTAGATTGCCTGCAGTGCTTAGTCAGAAGACTGGTCAAAACTCAGAGAAGGACTGTGATATAGTATGGAAGAAGTACCATTTTGTAGGAAATTGAATTTTCTTGGGATTTAAGTGTCTGTATTCATAGTAAATATTGCTTTTGTTTCTTGTAATGTCTTGTCTGATTTTTGAATCAGTAATAATGGCCTTGTGGTGTGACTGGGGAAAAGACCCCTCCTCTTCTATTTCTTAGAAGGTACGTATTAATTCTATTTTAGATGTGGAGATAATTCACCAATGAGTCAATGTGGGCCTGAGTTTTTTATATATGGGAAATTATTCATTTCTAATAAAACTTCTTGTGGTAGGTCTTTTTAGATTTTTTGTTTCTTTTTGAGTAAGAATTTGGTAGTTTGTATCTTTTCCATTTATCTAGTGTGTTTGCTCAGTTTATTGCTACATGATTGTACATGGTTTTTCTTTATGTTCCTTTTTATTTCTGCAAGGTCTTTACTAATATCCTGTTTTATTCCTAGTTCTAGTAATTTCAGTCTTTTAATTTCTTGGTCAGTATAGCTACAGATTTCTCAATCTTTTCCAGAACCGACTTTTTGTTTCATTTTTTTTTTCTTTTTTTTGGGCAACTGTTTTTGTACATATACAAATAGAATCTTAATTCGTTTACTTCCCTTCCCTCTCCTTTCTCTCTTCTCGGGCCTTTGTTAGGTCCCCTTCCCATCTGCAAAAGATCTACTTCTCTATTTCCTGTCATCTATCTTTTGTTTCATTCTTTAAACTATTTATACTTCAGTTTTCTCATATAAGAGAAACGATGTGATATGTAGCCTGCCTTGGATTAGTTCACTTAGTGTTACAGTCTCCAGGTCCACTGATTTTCTATGAATGACTTAAATTTATCTTTTTATGGCCAAGTTGTTTTTTTATTAAATTTTTATTTTTATTTATTTATTTATTTATTTATTTATTGGTACTGGGGATTGAACTCACGGCCTCGTGCTTGCCAAGCAAGTGCTTAAGCCACTGAGCTAAATTCCCAGCCCTGGTTTATTTTTTTTATTCTCTAGTCCATGTATTTCCAATACAGTCTTTATTGCTTTTCTTCTTCTATTCTTTTTTTGGGGGGGGTTAGTTTGTATTTAATTTAATGCAGAAGCTTAGATTATGTAGCAGTTTTCTTCTTTTTTAAATATAAATTCTTTTACAGCTCTGAATTTCCTATTAAGCACCAGATTAGCTGCATTTCAGTATGTTGAATGTTCATTTTTCTTTATCTCAAACTAGTCTCCTTTCTCTTGTGATTTCTTATTTATTTAAACATGTTGTTTTGTCTCCATATTCATATTTGGTAATTTTCCAAAGTCCTCTTGTTAATGGTTTCTAATTTCATTCAGTAGTAGTTGGAGAACATACTTGCTTGTGATTTCAATCCTTTCAAATTTATTGAGGTTTTTCACAGTCTAATATGTGATATATTTTGTAGAATATTTCGTGTATAGTCAAAGAACTGTATTCTACTGCTGTTGAGTAGAGTGCTGTATAGATGTGTGCTAAGGCTATTTGGTTTATGGTGTCCAAGTGTTCTATTTCTTCTTGTTCTTCTTCCTCGTTGTTCTATTATTAAAAGTAAGGTGTTGGAATTTTCTATTTCTTTTTTTAATCTGATTGGTTTTGCTTCATGCATTTTGACACTACTTTATTAGAAAAATATTATTATATCTACTTTTTAGATTGACCTTTGTGGCACTGTAAAGTATCTTTATTAGTCTATAGTAATAATGCTTGTTTTAAAGTCTGTTTCATTTGTTATTAGTGTAGTAGGCTCCAGGTCTCTTTGGTTATAGTTTGCTTGCTATATCTTTTCTATGCTTGTGCTTTCAACTGAGTTGTGGCTTTGACTCTAAATTATATCTCTTGTAGATAGTCTTTAGTTAGATTTTTAAAAATCTATTTTGCTAATTTCTGTCTATTAATTGATGTGTTTAACATAGGTACATTTAACATAATTACCTAAAGGGTAGAATTTATATCTGTCATTTATGTCTTTTTTCTTTTTGTTCCTTAGTGTGGCATTTTAATTCCCTTGTCGCTTCTTTTAGCACATTTTTGAGTTGTTTTCTTTGTCATTGCCCTGGGTTACACTTAACATTGTAATTTGTGACAATCTACTTCAGATTAATATTAACTGAATTGTAGTAGTATATAAAATGTTCTCTATAGTTTTATTTCCTTTCCACTCATTTGTTCTGTGATTTTTAAACAAGTTATATCTTTACATATTATATGTTCAGCAGCCAGATTTACAACTATTGTATTATGCAGTTGTCTTTCATATCAGATGAGATTAAAAATGAGTTATAAAGAAAGAAATCTGCTTCTATAGTTTGCTACATTAATCTATGTAATTATTTCATGTTTCGATAATATGTTTTTTTTGAAGTGAGACCTGTTAAGTAATAATTAGGTAATTAGCTCAGTTAAAATGGAAAGAAAAATTATTAGTAGAAGATGTCAGTAATTAGCAAAATTTCACATGATCCAGGTAAAAACAAAGTATGAAGACTTAGTGTTTAGCCTTATCACAATTAAGTATACACTTACTTTTGTTAAGTGGGTTAGATTATTGACAGAAGATTTTACATTCCTCTTAATTGTTTTACAATTCCCTGGTTAGGAACTATCAAGTGTTATATATGACACTTCCAAATATACATAATATTTTATGCATGTTTTGGGGCCCTATGCTTTTTATTGGATTCTCAAAAAAGAGCTGGATCTTACAAAGCTTAAACACCAGTGAGTCTAAAGTACTAAGGAAACTCCTTTTGGTTTAAATCTTTCCACAAACCTCCCAGAGGAACAGGAAGAGAATACAGTCACCAGTACATGGTAGGTCCATGGTATCAGGGTTGGTCTGGTTTTGGTCATGGTCCTTGCCCCTTGATGATTCAGGTTATCCGTATTGCTCAGGATTTAGTATTGTGATTAGTTTTGACATGAGCGTGTAGTGCATGCCCTCCACCGCTGCAGGGTCCTCACTGCATACCTTTAGCATAATTATTTTTATCGGTTATTTAAGGGATAGTTAAATTTCTTAATTTAGTACTCAATTACTAAAAGTGAGTAAAGTAACTCAAGTTACTTTACCTACTGTTTTCCAGTTGTCTACCTTTATGGCAGCTGAAGATCTCTGTGTAGAGTTTGCCCAGGTAAATGAGGAGGAAACTTCTATCAGATGTGACCAGGGAGAAGTCTCTATTAGGGCCCATTGTGCATTCATTGAGACCCTCTAGGTGTGGCTACATAGTGTGGCCTCTTTGAGAGAACAAGGTAACATTGGTAGCCCTCCTTCAATACTACAGATTGCTTCTGTAGATTGAAAAAGACTTTTCCTGAGCTTTTAGAATGAAGTATGACCTACGTGCAGTAAGTAGTGATGTTCTTATCAACTTGGTACTTTTTTATGTACATTTGATATTGCCTGCTACTACTAAGATGAGCTCACAAAACATTTCCAGAATGAAGTTAGGCTCCCGTCTTCCTCACCCGTCTCATCATCCTTTTCTTCTGCTTACTTCCTATTACCAGGTGGCCAGTGTTCTAATCCTCACTCTGTAGTTAGTTTCATTTGTCTTCCTGTGCTTATGGCAGTATATATGAACTCATTCCTGTTGAGGGATGGAAGAGTAGTTTGTTCTTTTGAAATCAGTGAATAGTATCACCCTATATGGTACCTTGTGGTTTACTTATCTATTATCTAGTTAACAGGTATTTGGTTTGTTTTCAATGTTTAGCTGTTATAAAGCTGTTGTAAACACCGTTAAACATGTCTTGGTGGACAAAACCATTTTTCTTGTGTTAAATCTAGGAAGGTATATTAGTTTGTTTTCTGGTGATTTAACATAATATCGGAAGCTGAGTTCTTTGTAAAGAAAAGAGGTGTGCTAGGCTCACACAGAGTTTTGAAGACTGAAAGTTCAAGGTCAGGTGGTCCCCTCTGTTCAGATATGGTGAGAGCCTTCTAGTTGAAACAAAAGATGGCAGATGGCATGTTATGGCTTGTGTCTAGATGTCCCCTCAAACCCTCATGTGGTCATAGGTGGGGCTTTTTCAGAGGTGGCCGAATCTAAAGTGTGTGATGGATTCATGGTGCAGTGCCAGGATTAGGGGTGCTAGGATTAAGAATGGGTGATTACTAAATCAGTCCACTGATTGGCTTGGCACCCACTCTCAACCAGGTAACCTAGATGTAATATGAAAGGGGCAGAAAGAGACTTGTCTTGTTCTTCGTTTGTTCACTTTGCTACCTTCTGCCTGTCATGAGTTGTTTCTCCTTTGAGCTGCCTGATTGCCATGTGCCACTCAGCCTTGGGGCAGCCAGTTATGGACTGAAACCTCTACAACCTGTGAGCCAAATAAACCTTTCCTCTTTCAACTTTGGGTGCTGGATATTTTGTCCCAGCAGTGAGAAAAGCAACTAAGGTATGATATTATGGTGAGGTGTAGGCTAGAGGGGCAGGTCAGTCATAGTGCAAGGCAGGAAGCAAGAGAGAGTCAAGGACTAGGCTTGTGATTCTTTTAAATACCTGTTGTCTTGGGAATGATCCAGCATCCCATGATAATTTAATTCATCTCTTCCCAATCATCTGATTAGCTTGCATGAGGTCTACCTCCTAAAGATCGCACTGCTTCAACATCATTACCCCAAGGGCCAAGTTTCCAGCCCATGGATTTATGGAGGACACACTGAAACCGTATGCAAACCATAGCAGGGTGGAATTAGTGATTCATTAGGGTAGACAGTATTTAGCTTGTGGAGACAGTGACAAATAGTTTGCCAAAGCAGTGTTCAAACTCAGGGCCTCTGCACTGAGCCACATCCTCAGCATTTTTTATTTTTTATTTTGAGACAGGCTAAGATAAAATTATTTTATCTTGCCTAGTTGCCCAGGCTGGGCTCAAACTTGTGGTCCTCCTACTTCAACCTCTCCGGGTGCCGGGATTAGGGACCAGCTCCATGAAGCCTGTATCTTTGAGTTACGAAATTTGATGTTGTTCCGTGAGTTGTATTTGTCTACCCTTATATTCCCATAAGTCCTTATATGTTTATTATTATTTTTTATTAGTAAATTTTTGCCATACATAATGATCACATTTATCAAAGGGAATTTGTACCTGTACATAATATATCTTAATTCTTTTTTCCCATTCCTCTCCACTCCCTTCAACCCTTCTTTTCCTCCCCATTCATAGCAGCTTTGCTTCTATTTTTCCTTCCATCTTTTGTTTTTTAATCCCTTTTCTCTTCCTTCCCTTTCCCTTCCACTCCTGGTACCCTTCCTATTTGAACATGTTCTTCCTGTTTCCCAATGTCTGTCCTCCATTTTGCTCTGTATTTACCCTTAGGGTTTGTTACAAAAGAGAAGTAATATTTAAACTTGTGTGCCTGATTTATTTACTTAAAATTATAGTCTCAATGTGCATCCATTTATCTACAAATAACTCATGTTTATCCTTCTTTATGTTAGAGAGTGCTCCATTAACCACATTTTCTTTATCCATTTATCTGTTGATGGGCATATGGGCTATTTTCAAGACTTGCTTATAAATTTCACTGGCATAAACATGGATATACATATATCACCGTGGTATGGTGCTTTTAACTCTTTAGGAAAGTACCAAGAAGGGGAACAGCTGGGTCAAATGGAACCTCTAGTTTTAGTGTTTTGAGAAATTCCCACACTGACCTCCATAGTGTTATCAGTTGACATTGTCACCAGCAACAGAGAAGGGTTCCTTTTCCTGCATAGCTTATCATCGTCTGTTATTGGTTGATTTCTTGATAATAGCCATTCTTTCTGGAGTTAGATGGAATCTCATTTGCATTTCTTGAATGACCAGTGATGCTGAACATTTTTTGATGTATTTATTTGCATACTTCTTTATCTGAGACATGTTGATTAATTTCAGATGTCTTTTTTGGATTGGGTTTTTTTATTTGGAGTTCTGTTTTTCTAGATAATAGTCTTTTGAGAAGTAGCTGATAGAATTTTTTTTCCCACTCTGTGGGTTGTCTTTTCACGCTAATACTGGTTTCTTTTGCTGTGCAAAAGGTTTTTAATTTGATGTGAGCCTAGTTGTTGAACTTTTGTAATATTTCCTGTGCAGTTGGGGTTTTGTTCATAGAGTCTTTGCCTATACCTGTGTCTTTAAGAGTTTTACCTATTCTGTATTCTAGCAGATTAAGTGCTTCTAGTCTTATATTAGATCTTCGATTGATTTTGGTTTTAGTTTAGTGTGTGATGAGAGATATGGATCTGGTTTTAATCTCAGCATGTGGATAGCCAGTTTCCCCAGTACCATTTACTAGAGAGGCTATCTTTCCCCAGTGAAGGTGTTTGGCCCGTTTGTCAAAGGTCAGGCAGCTGAGTGTGTTTGGAGTTGTTTCTGCATCTTCTACTCTGTTCCATTGATTGTGGGGTTTGTGTATCATAGGAAAGGTTCTCTCTGAGGAACCTGTCAGAACTTGGCATTTGAATTAGGGGCTGATGGGTTACGGTCACCACTTATAACTCACATACAACTCCCATGTGTAGAGGAAGTGTATAGAGCACAGGTGGTGTGTGCAGGTTGACTGATGAGATTTGGGAAGACTTGTGGTAGTGATGGCCTCATGGTGGCAGGGGTTCCTTGTGCCATCTTCTGCCTCCTGTCCTCAGGGAGCAGTGTCTTGTGCCTATGGGGGTGGCTTCCCTGCAGGTATATGTGGTTGCCTAACTCTACATCTCTGGCTGCGGGTGAGGCCTAGGGACATGGGTTGCTCTGAGTGACGCAGCCTCACCTTAGCTTCTTCTGACCCTGAGCATTCCCCTGCCATCTGGCTGGAGAGACAGTGGGCTCTGATCTCTGGCTCTTACTGTAAAGTCACATGGTCTTACAGATGAAGAGACTGGAAAAAGCTGTAGAAAGGAAAAGGCTAAAAGAGAGTCAGCTTGAGATTACTTAGCTTGCTAAATATGCAGTTTGGGCTTGATTTTGGAAATTTGGTTTCAGAGAGCCCCTATGTTTTAAAATGATTTATGACCTCACAGTGCAGTGTTCATGATAGTTTTTTATAATGCTAAGAAATTCTAAGGACGTAGGTCAGAAATTCTGAGTGTTCTGGTACCCCAAACAGCTTCAGTTTCTAGGATATTCTGGATGGTAGGTTTTCTTTTCCAGATCTAGGATGTGAACTCATGCATGCTAGGCAAACCGCTGAGCAACCCCCAGCCTCATGTGTAGTATTGTGCTACTGGAGAGTCGTGTTTGGTTTTTTGTGGCAAAGAGTGAAGCCTTATTGCTTTTTCTCTGCTCTTTTGGTGACATCACTCTTAGGTTTTATTCCTTTCTGTGTCTTTCATTGCCTTACATGTCATGTTAGTTGTATCCGGGGAACCTCTCGGTTACCCTCATTTTAACATTAGAGGGTTTTAAAAAAAAGTATTGAATTTTCATAAAGCGAGACAAACTGATGTGACAGCCATTTCTTTTTAGTATTATGGTATTTTTATTAAAGCAGCCTAATAAATATGATCCAAGCCTTTTGGGATTTGGGATGAAGACACTATTACCTTGGGGTCTTGGTGTCTCAGAAGATGGCTTGGAGCAACCATAAAGAGTTCTTGAGATCTGAGCTCATTCAATTTCTTATAAGACCTTATGGCTCATCCTATATTGAGCACCAGGATAAGTAAGAGAAAGTTTTGCTGCTGAAATACCACCTCACACTCTGGGAAGGAAGAGAGATAGTATGGCTGTGTGTACCCTGCCTGACTGGCCAAGCGAAGATTTTTCAAGGGCAGAGGTTTCCTAAGTCATCAGAAGGCCAAAGTATGGTCCACATTGACCTCTTAGGAACTTGCAAATGCTAAGAATTCTGACTTCCACCTGATTTAAGCTCACTTTAGTAACTCCAGTCTCATCTTCCCAGGTGTTTTTTCCTGAACTCTCCAGTAGGTTTTACATGGTCCATCACAGAAACTCTGTGGCATTGTGTGACGACGCCATGTCTTTCCCTTGTTACAAAGCAGCGGGGCAGGTTGCCTCCCAGTGTTAATTACTCCCTTTTCAGTTAGGAACGCAAGACCAGTTCTTGCTTGGCTCTGGCACTTCAGCTAAAGGTGATGTTTTCCAGCTGCATCTACAGCTAGATGTGGCCTTTTGATTAAATTCTGACCAGTGGGAAGATGGACACAGAGGGGCCATGTCTTCTAGGACTTGTTCTGCTGCCTGCATGTGGGCGATTCCTGCCATCACATGTGTTAAGGGTAGCAGGAAGGTGAGATGAGGGGAGCCCTGGTCCTCTGTACCTTCGAAGTGTTACGGCCTTCTGGGCTACTTAACCATGAGCGAGAAGAGACTTCTATCTCTGCAGAAGCCACTCTCTGTGTAATTTATTCCTGAAGCTAAGCCTGTGTGCTAAGATTCGGTTCTAGCCATTCAAAATTGCCATTCTTTGGTCAACTGAAAATTATTAAATAGCAGCCATTTCATGCTGTTCAGTTTAAAAACACATACTCATTTATTCACTTATTTTTTCATTGCATTTTGCAGCCTGCTGTCTGTCTGGGGCTATGTGCTGTGGAAGCAGACAGGAGTTTTTGGGAGCTGCAGAGATGACTCAGGCACCAGTGGGCAGATACTCTCAATTCACAACAGGAGATAATGAGCAGATGCTTGATTACTGGAGATGGTCCATATTAGCTGCTGAAAAGGTTGATCTCTTTAGATAACACCTCCTTAGGCGCTGGCAGGTATTTTTGTGGGAATCATTTGGAAGACAGATACCTCAGCAAGACGGTGTATCTGTGGATGGTTTTGAGGTCAGACCCCTGTGTGTTATTTCCTCTTAAACTGTGGTGTGAATGGTCCACCTGTGTTGGGACATATCAGGGGGGATAAAAAACAAAACAAAACATACAGTGAATGTCTACATTTTAAAAAGTTGTTACAGTAAAAGTCACATTACCACTAATCCTCCTCAAAATGCTCTCCCCTGCTTCAAGCATACAACCTTCTTGTCACTTTCTAAAGCATTTCTGGTAGTCCTCTTTCATGAGTAACTTTTGTTGCTCTGTTGTGGCTGCCTTGATGCCCTGGATCAATCGAAAATATGACCTTTCCTGGTCATTTTGACTTTGAAAAAGAGCCAGAAGTTGCACAGTGCCTGATCCCGTGGGTAAATAAGGTGGATAAAGACACAGCATCATGTTTTTATTTGACAGACATTGCCATAAATGAGGGACGATCATAAGGTACAGTGACTTTTTAAATTTAAAGTTTTATTTCAGTAAAAGATACATTGCCATGAATTTTCTTCAAAATACTCCCCCACTTATCCCATCGTTCTTGGCAATGTGTCTTTTACTGTAATAAATTTTAAAAATTGCTTTACATCTTTCCACCACCCCTTGTGTACCAGGGGTAGGGGGTGCCAATGACACATGATCAGGGTTCTGTGTGGAGTCAGCCATGGCACTTTAAAAGAGGTGTCTTTGTAAAAGATAAGCTGTAAGTCATGGTGGTAGACTTAGTGGAGGATTTTGCAGCAGTTTTCAAGGAGTTCCAGTTGGTGGAACTGGCCAGTGATGGACTTGAATCCTGACCTTTCTGCCTAGCTCTACCGTTTTGAGTAGGTCTTTCCGAACCTGCTTCCCTAGTAAAGTGCAGAATGTGATGCTACAGTTTTTCAGCCTACATGAGAATCAAAGCTAATATTTTAAGTGTTGGCACAGTATATAGTATTTCCATAGAACAAAAATGGTAGCTATTTTTATTTCCTTTGGATTTCAGTGTGCTTCTCCAGGTGACAAATTTGTGCTATATTTATATACTTTAACTCTTCCTTTAGAATAGATGGCAAAGAAGCGGCTCTAAGTATATACTCCACACGTCTATGTGGGCCAAACGAGGAAGCACCTCGTTTAAACTGAGAGAACCTGGCACATAACACGTTTCCTTTGGTTACAGTCAGGTCTGCTAACAAAGTACCCTAGTTCCATAGGTAGAGACAAACATTTGACTTCATCTGTCTGCCCTCAGGGACCTCACAGACAGCTGTGGCCCTCATCCTCTGTGACAGGCAAGAAGACCCACAGAACCTTTTAAAAACTGATTCCCCTACATGCAGAGAGCCAGTTTTAGGTAAGATCAAGATAGAAAGGTATATTTCCACTCAAAGCGTTTGCGTATCAATGTTTCTGAGGCCCTCAGAAAAAAATCCATTTGGACTGCAGGAAAGGATTTGATTGGTTGGGGGAGTGAGACTTAAAAAGCCACGCGTGATGGCATATACCTGTAATTCCAGGCTCTGGAAGGCTGAGTTGGACAGATCAAGTTTGAGCCCAGCCTGGGTAACTGAGCAACTTAAGGGATATTGTCTTTCAATTACAAAATGGTTCAATCCCTGGTACTGCAGGAAAACAAACAAACAAACAAACAAATCCCAGATACCAAGTTTGCCCTCTACTTAAGTCCCTTTTGAAACACTAGTAGCATTTTCATAATGCTTATAACAAAAACAAAACAAAACCAAAAATCAATCCCGCCAGAGTGTTTATTGACTTTAGGCTTAGAATTTTAGACCTGGGAGAGAAATGAGAAATCAGAAGCATATCCTTAGGCTGAGGTCGTTTGTCACACAATTTTATTCAGTTGTATAGACAGACTGTGTTGGGATCTATTCTATTTACAATTCATGGGTGTTGTATCACTTTGCTGTTGCTTGGACAAAATACCTGACACCAGTGACTTTTTTTTGTCTTTTTGAGACAGGGTCTCTCTGTGCAGTTCAGGCTGGCTTTGAGCTCACTTGTAACCCAGGCTGGTCTTGAACTCTCAACAATCCTCCTGCTTCAGCCTCCCAAGTACTGGGATTACATGTGTGCACCATTATGCCTGGCTTGACGCCAGTAATTTAAAGGAGGAGAGTTTTATTTTGGCTCATGGTTTTTATCCATAGGTGGCTGGTCCTAAGGAAGGAAGGATGTTGTAGAAAGGTCTGGTGGAGCATAATTGCTCACATCATGGTGGCCAGGAAGCAGAGAGAAAAGGGAGGTGCTGAGGAGAGAGAAAAACTATTCTAGATCATACCCCCAATCGACCCATCTCCAACCTGGCTGGATGAATCACTGATGACTATAGCACTGATGATCTGTTCACCTTCCCAAAGCCCACCTCTGAACACACGAGTCTTTTGGGGGACATTCTAGACCTAAACCGTGACGCTGGTCTCATCTCTGTTTCCTATTTCATAGTAAAATCAGAGTTTCAACTTACTTGTAACCCAGGCTGGTCTTGAACTCTCAACAAAGTTAGTTAACTTCTGTTACTGATATTTATGAAATAGGGAATGAAACTGTCTGAGTTCAGTGCACAAGAAAAATATTTGAGAGACCTACAGGCAAAGTGAGCTAATCTAAGCAGGCAGAGTTCAGTGAGACAACCTGTGACTCAGGTGGAGTTGAGCTCTGATTCTAATATCTTCTGGACTGGTGTAAATGATGGCTATAGAATTATTGTTTCATCCAGGGTATAGAAGTTGAAAGGGTATTTCCTCCTGTGCCTGAGGCTTCCTCAATGGAGACACATGATTTAGGAATTGAAGCTGTCCATGGGGTTAGTCAGATAGTCAAAATTCTGTAGAATAAATATGATTTCATTCCCAGAGAAGTTCACTGCCTGTTAAAAAATTGCAAAAGCTATTAATATGAGATGTACACTCTGAACGCGTTTTTAAGTGTATGACTTTTTGACGACAGAAAAATTGTTTAGCAGACTCTAGAATGGATTCATCTTGCTTAACTGAAAATTTATATTCATTAATTAGCAATTTTCCATTTCCCTCCCCTCTCTCAGATCCTGGTAACCACTGAGCTACTCTTTGATTATGTGAGTTGGAATATTTTAGACCATATCCTTTGTAAGTGGACTCTGGCTGTGTTTGACTTTCTGTGTCTGTCTTATTTCACTTTGCATCATGTCTTGAAAGTTTGACCTCAGTCTCAAATATTGCTGAACTTCCTTTTTAAAGGCTGATTCATATTCTCTTTTGTCTTAGTTACTTTTCTTGTTGCTGAGACAAACTACTTGACATCCAAAATTAAAGAAGGAAACGTTTATTTGGCTCACGGTTTATAGAGGTTTCAGTCCCTCGGCAGCTGGCTCCAAGGCAGAGTGGCATGGCAGGGGGCATCGCAGAGCAGAAACAATTAATGACGGACAGAAAGCAGCAAAGCAACAAAACAGCAAGTAGCAACTGATGACAGCAGCCCTGCTCCTGTCCCTTCCATTCCATTGGACTACATGCCCTTAGGGCAGGTAGCACTCACATTCAGGGTGGATCTTCTATTATCCACACCCAGAGCTATGCCAAACCAGTCATTGGGTTAATTTAATAGTCACACACCCTTGATCCTAGCACTGCACACTTAATCCCAGTATCACACAATCTAGACCCCGCTACCTCACACCTACCAGTGCGTGAGGCTTTTGGGGGACATCTAGACATAAGCCACATCACCTTGTTTGTGTACACAACATTTTCTTTATCCATTCATCTTTGTAGGTGGTTTCTTCCTTCTGGCTGTTGTGAATGTGATCTGCAAAGAACATAGGAGTGCTAGCATCTTTTCAAGATCATATTTTCAATTATTATTATTATTATTATTATTTTCTTTTTGAGATAGGGTCTTGCTATGCGATTTAAGCTGGCCTTGAACTCGCTTTGTAGCCTCGGCTGGGCTCGGATTCGAAACAATCCTCCTGCCTTAGTCTCCCGAGTGCTGGGATTATAGGCATGAACCACCATACCCAGCTACTTTCCCTTATTTTGGATAAATCCTCAGAAGTGGGACTGTTTTATCAATGAACTCTGTGTGTAACCCAGCGTGTGGGCACCATCCACCCCTCTTCCCTTCTTCCTTTCTGCTTTCTCCTTCTGCTTTGTCTTTATAGTCTGTGGTTCTTCGCTCTCCACCTATATGGTGAAGTGAAGTCATGTTTTGTATTTGTTGCATGATTGAAGTTTTATGTTCTCTTTATTTTTTAATAAAGCAGGTGTAGATGGACACACTCAAGTTTAAAATGTGTCACTTCCAGTTACTTGTTGTTTGGTTATAGAGAAGTCATTAGGCCTCTCTAAATGGCTTTGTTCATTTGTAAATCTTATAAAACTTAAAGGATTACTGAGAAGGTTAGTGTATAATGCAAGCAAAATGTGGAACACAGTACCTATATGTTATGCTAAGTTAAAATAAATTCTTAGTGGGTATGGGGGCACACTCCTGTAATTCTAGTGCTATTGGAGGTTGAGGCAGGAGGATCACATGTTGATCCTAGCTTGGGGAACTTAGTGAATTCCTGTCCCAAAATTTTTTTTAAGACAGCTTGGGATGTAGCTTAGTGTGAAGATTCTGGGCTCTGGATTCAATCCCTAGTATTGCTAAAAAAAAAAAAAGTTCTGAACATATAGTACGTATTATATTTTAAGTCATGTAAGTTTTATATTTTATATTATTTTAGAATAAAATTTTAACGAAATTGGTTTTTTGGTTATACATGTCCTTCTGCAGATTTTTCTTTTTCTTTAAGATACTGGATACATTTCCCCCCCTTTCACTGAATTTTGAATAGAGTAAATTTTAGAAAGTGACTATGGAATGGATGAATTAATGACTACGAGTTATTTTTAATGTGATATGAAGCTAAACTTTGTTTTTTTAGTGTTAGATACTTTAAGATTATAGCACATATTCATTATTAAATAGCATCTACAGTCTGTTGCTTGGGGTAACCACTCTATGTCTAAATGAAATTTATACCACAGGACTTCAATTTTATTGAAAAAGTTGGAGGTATCAAAAATAGAGATTGTCTAGAACACAGCTTTAGACCCAGGTTCTACTACTCAGCACCCCATTCCTGACTGTACATTTGGGGGCTGTGGTTTTAGACCCTTGTTTGAAGCAGAT
Source organism: Dolichotis patagonum (assembly GCA_004027295.1). NCBI lineage: Eukaryota > Metazoa > Chordata > Mammalia > Rodentia > Caviidae > Dolichotis > Dolichotis patagonum. The sequence continues at coordinate 3,636 of PVJX010012985.1, read as the reverse complement.
TCCTCACTGACATCCTGCTGGGATCCTAGGGATGACCTCGGGCACTCTGCATGTGCCAGCTGTTCTGACAAACATCTGGCAGCCAGCAGGCACTGGGACTTAGCGTGGTCAAGAGGATTTCTAGGTCTAATCCAGCACCAGGGGAGGCCAAGCAGGTGCCTCTTACAGTAGCTTTAAGAGGGCATTAGGTGTACGCGAGTCAAACAGGACTAAAAGACAACGTCTGTGGAAGATGAGAGCCCTTTTCCCAGCCGGGGTTGTGGTCTGTTCATGATGCAAACATATCCCACCTTTGACTGTTCACTGGCACTGGAAACAGTTCCTGTTTGTTCGAGCCAAGCCCGAAAGGTGAGAGCTGATTTCTGCAGCCAGCCCTGCTCATGCTGCAATCTGATGCTCTGCCCCTCTCTGCTTCATGGTGGTTTATCCTGGACCACTTAAAGCACAGTGGATGCGGTAACTAAACAGATCAGAGCTCATTTCGTAAACTGCTGGTTGTGTCGCTCAGAACACACCTGTCTTCTTCATCGCCTCTTCTGCAGCGGCACTGTGCATATGACGTTAAATGGAGGGGTGGAAGAAGCAGTGTTTTCCTTGTTTGGATTTCCCTGCTGGCGCAGGGTGAGCATGTGGGTTGGAATGCTGAGCTGCTAAGGCATTTTTATCGTGCACAGGAGAGGGAAGCAGAAGATGTTTCCAGACTGCTCCAGTCACAGAAGACCTATGCAATGACCAGGCCCCTGCCCCACATTTCTCTATAGGAGCCCTTGAGTCTGTTTCTTCTGATAGATGTCACAGTTGTTGATTGTTTCAGTAGTGACAATTAGGGGCATTATATTGGGAATGCTGGACATGCCTACCAGGCAGAATTATCAGCTTTTCTTCTTTCAAATTTTTGGGGCTTAGGAGGACTGATCAGGAAAATTGTTTTGCTGCAAAACCTAAAAACCCTAGACAGAGGTTAGAGTGACCTTTAGAGAGGCAGGGAGCTACTCCGTGAAGGGGAGAGAAAGGAAAGTGCTTTTGCCGCGCTGTTCTTTATTTGTCTAAGTTAATCTTAGTAGTGGGAGAGAGAGCTTTGCCGTTGTTTTTACACAAGAGAACACTCAGGAGCAGGGAGATACAGTGGTGGGCAGCAGAACATCTGCAGAACATCTGGCAGTGACTGTGTAGCCTGGGAAAGCTGCTCAGAGCCATGCTCTGCTGCCCACTCTCCTGCCTACCTCCCAGGCCTGCACCTGCAGCACAGCACACCCATGACAGCTCCTCCATGGGGACCCATGAGGGGACGTAAAAACGGCTGACTTACAGTAGCATCCTTTTCCCCAAAGCGAGAAGTAAAAGACAATTCTATGTTGTAAGTAATCTTCATAGAGCTAGACATATGGCATCTTAAATGGATTCAGTGTTTATATTAGTCCCATGAAGGCCTGTGTGTTGGAAATCTATATCCTATTTTCAGTCCCCCCAGGGGTCCATGCCGTGCAAATACAGTGCGCTACCAGCAAAGTTATGCATAGTTTCTGGTGTTCATCCTTGGACTGTCTAGAGTCCCTGTGCTTTTGTTTTATTGAGCGGTCATGGAAATATGATTTAGCAGAGATTATATTGTTCTCTGATGAGACAAACACACTCTCTTGGGGTCTCTGTATCACTTCCTTCCTTCTGCTGTTTGGTGGCTCTGCCTTGCTTCCTTTGATGACCTTGCAGGTCATCTAAAGGGCCTCTCACATTCTGCCTTTGACACCATATGCTCTTTGATGGGAGCTTGACACATCAAATAAATAGTTTGTATTCGAAAATTGGAATGCACCTTTTAATGCATGTCCACACATACATTTAATTATATTTTAGCATTTTACAGGTTCTGCTTTAGAAATTTAGTTAAAAGTGAGTTTATAATTAAGAAAATGAGATGATGCTTTGGTATTAGTGTTTGGAGTATAATTATTTAGGCCTTCAGAAATTGGTACCTCCTGAAATTGGTAATGAAATTGAGAAAGCTGCAGTTGGGATAATGTCATTTGTCAGTTGCTGACTGTGTGAACAAACACTTTGCGAACCTCATCAAATACCCCCAAATTTTGTGGTTGTCATGGGAATCATGTCCACATTGGAGTGGGACAGTGTAGTGATTGCAAGTGTGGGGTTTTCCCAAAGCCAGTGAAAACAGGTGTTCAAACAAAATTGTGTACAATCTTTCCTCTGTATCTACAGGCTTCACAATTGTGGATTCTACCAGCTGCAGATGGTGTATAAAAGATTTTCAGCCTCTTTTTTTTTCTCTTGTCATTATTCCCCAAACAATACAGTGTAACAAGTACTTGCATAACATTTGCATGGTGTTGAGTTTGTAACACATTGAGAGATGATGCATAGTATGGGGGAGGATGGAAGGTGTGTAGCTTATATGCAAACGCTGACTTGGGAATCCACAGATTTTGGTATCTGTGGGGGTCGTACAACGAATCTCCCATATACACTAAGTAATGACATTGCTTAAATGTTCATGACAACATCATTCATAATTTCCCAAAGTGGAAACAGGCCAAATGTCCAGACACTGAGGAATGGATGATAAAATGTGGTTAGCCGTGCTTGAAATACTATTGGGCTTTAAAAAGAAATTTTTTTTTTTAAATCACTACAACAAGCATAGACTGGGACAAATTATGCTAAGTGAAAGAAACCAGATGTCAAATACCGTGTACACTGTATGATTTTACTAGTATGAAGTACCTAGAGTAAGAAGTCGGTAAGTACAGAAAACAGAGCAGGGTTTGCTGGGGGCTGGAGGTGGGGTGCAAGGAATGGTAGGGACTTACTAACTTATGGAAACAGGATTCTCTTTTGGGTTTATGAAACTGTTCTGGGTCTATTCAGTGGTGATAGTTGCAAAACAAAGCAAATGTACTAAATTTCATTGATCAGTACGTCTTAAAATAGTGAATCTTATATTAAGTTTAATTACAGTTTGTAAAAAAGCAAAACTGAAAGACCACACAGAAGCCCCACAAGCATATGGAATAGAAGAGACTGACCTGACCTTGCTTCAGTGTTTTCTACTAGCACGTTTTCTCCATGTCTCTGAGTTTCTCTTGCTTCCTTCATAAAACAAGGAGAATAGTGTTTTTTACAGTATAGAGTCTCGAGGATTAAGTGGATATAGGGAACCATGCTAACCTCTGGAGATAGAGTTCTTTTTCTAGTAAGTTTAGGCAGAAGAGACTCAAAATAATTTAAGTCCCAAATGGATATTGGACTAATTCTAAAATAAGAAAAATGAAGTAGACACTGCCTTTATGATTTTCTTGGGAACAAAGATGACCCCCCAAAAAGTCTTAGGAAGGCTTCTTAAGGAGGGACCAGAGGAGAAGCACATTGAAGGCTACCTAGAATGTTCTAGAAATCCTGTTTGTCTCTTGTTTTCCATCATCTCATTTATCAGGGCAGCATGGCTCCCTACAAACCCTCTCACTTCCTCTTGCCTTCAATTTCAGCACCCAAACTTTAATCCGTGTCCTTTCTTGATGCCTTCTGTCCTCTTTCCTGCACTTAGTAGCCCCTGTTTGTGACTGTGCCTCAGTTGGTCCGGAAGGCTCCATTCTGAAACTCAGTACCTACTCCCCTGAGAGG
>PVJX010012984.1:0-48699 GCA_004027295.1 Dolichotis patagonum | reverse complement strand
TACATCAATCTGGGCTGGAGATTGTTCTCCTTCAGGGCTTGAATTATTTCACTCCAAGCTCTTCTTGACTTGATGGTCTGTGTTGAGAAATCTGCCATGATTTTGATGGGTTTTCCTTTATAGGTGATCTGTTTCTTTTCTCTGATGGCTTTTAATATTCTGTTCTTATATTGAATTTCTGGGATCTTGATTATTATGTATCTGGGTGTAGCTCTGTTTTGGTTGTAGGTGGCTGTAGTTTTGTATGCTTCATACATCTGCATATGATTTCCCTTTTCTATGTATCATTTCCTTTTTCTATGTTTGGAAAGTTTTCCTTAATAATTTCTGTGAATAGCCTCTTAAATCACTAACAGTGAAACAGATAAGACACCCAACAGGTTATTACTAAAACTCTGTAAAATACTGTGGACTGGAAAAAACAAAATGGTCCAAAAACACATGTAACAGAAATCTCGGTGTAGAAAAGGATCAGAGATAGTACAGATAACACTTGCAAAAACCATTCAGTACATTTTTTTACTTCACAAATGAAGAGATACTAAACAGTTATGTCTAATTCAATAGTGAAAACCAAAAAATAAGTTGATATTAACTTGACAAAGAACTGGGATCAAAGAGGAAACAATATTCCAGGCAAAGGGAACAATATCTAAAAAGGCCTATGGACAAGAAACACAGCCCTTTACAGATGATGAGGCCCTGTAGAATGAAACAGATCAGTTTTACACATATGAAGGAATGTTTAAATAAGCATATCCAACTCTTACTAATTTGTTTATAGATATGTGAGAAAAAAATGTGTAGCAGATTTTCAGAAGGAAAAACAAACAACATGGAAGTTTACTGACTTACGGAGTTGTAACAACATAAAAAGGAATGGCGTCGCCAGGATGGCGGACCTATAGGTGGCAGGATATGGAGCCTCTCTGAAAGAGACAGCTTAAATTCCAGAATAGAACACCCTGGAGAGATCCAAACAGAGGGAGATGGATTCTCTCAACCCAGGAAGAAACTGAAGTGAAAGAAACTGCTCAAATATGAGGTCCTCTTCCCATCTGAAAAAGATCTCATTACTTTCTATTATTTTTTATTTTGCTCTTTATATTTTGAGTTTCTTTAAACTTGTGCCTGATTTTTTTCACTTAACATTATGGTCTCACAGTTCATCTATTTACCAATAAGTTATTATTGTTTAGGTAGAGTAATACTCCACTGTGCATATATATTACATTTTGTTCATTTGTCAGTGGACAGATAGGCTGTTTGCAAGATTTAGCTGTTACAGATTGAGGTGTTGTAAACGTGTATGCATATATCATTGTAATATGATGAATTTCTGTTTCAGAAAGATATCCCAGGGGCTGGGGATTTAGGTTAGCTGCGTAAGTGTCTGCCTGCAAGTGCAAGGTTTTGAGTTTGATCCCCAGTACAAAAAAAAAAAAAAAGAAAGAAAGAAAAAGATATCCCTATTTTTGGTTTCTTGAGGAATCTTCATACTGATATCCAAAGTATTAGTTTATTGTATGAGTTCATACCAACAATTAGTTTCTTGTATTACATTCATACCAACAATGTAAAAGGGTTCCTTTTCCCTATATCCTTTCCAGTATTTGTTATTTGATTTCTTGATGATTGCCATTCTTTCTGAAGTAACATGATGTCTCAGTATTATTTTAATTTGCATTTCTCTAATGCTCAGCAGTGTTGAGTATCTCTTCATGTATTTATTGGCCATGTACACTTCTGAAAACTGTCTGTTCATTTCCGTTGCTCCTTTTTGTGATTGAGTCTTTTATTTCAGTGAGTCTGATTTTTCTTTTTTTTCAGTTCTTTATATATTCTAGATGTAGGAATAGCTGGCAAAACTTTTTTCTGGTCTGTAGTTTCTTAACTCTGTTGGTTGTTTCTTTCAGTGGGCAGAATGTTTTTAATTTGATATGATCCCACTTGTTGATTCTTGATATCATTTGTTATGCTACTAAGCTTATTGTCAATTGTAGAAATATTAATATATTTTGCATAGTAGTTACCCTATTAACTCTGTCCTGTTATAAATCCAGGCCTGATTAGAATTTCTGTATAGAAGGTTCCAAAAACATTCTTTTGAGTTTTTTCCCTTAGAGCATCTTATATTTAGTTATTTTGATTAGAAATTACTCTAAATAAAAAGTACTTTCATTCTTTAATAATAAAGTATTAAGCAATACACTTGCCTATATATGGGTGTATTTTTAGAGTTGAAGTAAAATAAGTTTAAACTTTAACTTTATAATTTCACAACCTATGTACCCCTAAGTTTATGAGAGAAATGGTCTGTAATTTTCTTTTCATGTAACCTTTTCATTTTGTGAATCAAGTAAGGAATTACTTTGGTTTCTTTATTTTTCTGGAAGATTTTATAAACTTAGTGTTTTATTCTTCCTTAAATTTTGGTGACATTTACCAGTGAAGCAATCTGTGGGAAACATTTTAAATACAGATTTAAGTTTTAACATATAATAATTAGATTGTGTGTTCCCCCCACTGGCAATTTGTTTTCTTCTAAGTTTCCAAATTATTTAGCATAATTTTATTACTACTATCCTCTTACCTGTATACTAGTTTCATCTTTTTCATTTCTAGCATGGATAATGTGTATATTTTCTTACATCATCAGAAGACAAACTTTACTTTTATTTTAATTCTTAAAATATATAAAGAATTACTTTATGTTCCTGCATTTTGTCAGTTTTGGTACATATTCAAGGTATACTTGAAAGCATAGGTATTTTATTGTTTGGGATATTGTGTTTCATGTACATGGTAAGATAAATGAGCTAATTTTTTTTTTTAAATCAAATTTGGGGAGGAGTGAGGGAAGTTATGAAACTTGCAAATGAAGTTACAGATTTGTGTATTTCTCTTTAGTTCTGCTTAATGCATATATTTGTGAAACTTATTATAAGATATCTGTTTAGAATTTTATAAATATATTCTCAGTGGATTGACTTCTTGTTTATACTGGATGTCTTGTTTGATGATTGCATGGTATTTTCTTTTATTTTCAGTCTTTCTACATTCTTATATTTCGGATATCTTTTTAAACAGCATAGATTTGGATTGTACAATACATCTGATGTAAGACTTCTAATTAGTATACATAATACATTCATATTTAGGGCAGTATCTTAAAATACTTAAGTTTAATCTGCTTTTTATCTTTTCCATTCATTGTATGTTGTTTTCTATTTTGGTTTCTTTTGGAATGAGACAAGTATTTTTAAGAGTACATCTGTCCTTTCTCCTTTTGTCTTTTTTAGCTTTAGTTCTTATACTTGTTATACATACTACAGCATGTCTCCTTATTAGACACTACTGTGAGAATAGTGCAAACACTGTGGAATACTTTAGTTCCATTAACATTATTATTTTATAAATATCATTTATGTTTTGTACATGTGTTATAGATCCCTAAGACTTGGTCTTTTGATTACTTACATTCAGATTAGATTTTTAGGAACATCTTAAATTCTTTCAGGCCATTGAAGTGGTATTTAATGCAATAAGCACTGTATTTCTGCAACTTCTGTTTTTATGGTTGGGTTTTTTTGTTTTTTAGTGTGAGGCTTGAATTAAGGACCTTCCCCTTTCCAGGCAGGCAATGTTTTTGTTTTTTAATGGTGTTGCATTATTTAATAAATATGTAGAGCAGTAAAATAGCCTTGTCATTGTCAGCCTTTAACATTATCCATTTTGTGCTGCTATGGCAATATGCCACAGACTGGGTAATTTATAAAGAAGAGAAATTTGTTTCTCTTGCTTCTGGAGGTTGTTCAGTCCAAGATGGAGATACTGCTGGCAGATGAGGGCCTGGTATCTCTGCTTCCAAGATGGTACCTTGAATGTTGCTTCCCTGGGGGGGGAGAGATGTTGTTTTCTCATGTGGTAGAAGAACAGAGAGGAGTGAATCCTCAGCCAGAAACCCATTTTATATCAGTGTTAATCCATTCTTGAGGACTGTCAGTCCCTGTACACTTCTCATTTGCCCCATATCTCAACACTGTTGCTTTGAAGATTACTTTTTAACATGAGTTTTGGAAGGAACAAAAACATTCAAACCAATGCAGACATAAATTTATTTCCTTGTCAGGCATTGTGTAAGTATTATTAGTCACCTTTCCTTTACTGGACCACAATACTTGACATTTGCAATTTAAAGTATAGGAAGTTTATTTTTTCTGATGGTTTCAGAGAATTTCATCCTTGGTTGGCTGTCTCCAAGACAAAATGATGTTAGTGGAAGGGCATTATAGAAAGAAGTTACTCATTCTGTAACAACCAAGATGCATAGAGAGAAGACAGGTGCTGAGAACAATAATATACTTTTCAGGTCAGACCCCTCAGTGACCTGCACCCTTTTGATCAGGCCCCAACTCCTAATTGCACATTCAGTTATATAGAGAGAGCCTCCTGATCAGTTTATCTTCCAGAAGCCCTACCTGTAAACATGTGAGACTTTGGAAAGCATTTTAGATATAAACAATAACAGTTCGCGAGTTTACTTACAAGCTGCCAAATTGATGAGTGCTTGTAGAAGACAATATTCCTGGGTCTGGGGATTTAGCTCAGCAGCATAAACACCTGCCTTATAAGCGCGTGGTCATGAGTTCGATTCCCGGTACCAATTAAAAAAAAAAAAAGACAATATTCCTGATTAAAGTTAAAGGGCAACATTACAGAAACAAGTAGAGTACTTGTACTACACTGAGGCTCAATTTTCACAGCATGACACAGAAGGCTCGATGAGACTTAAATCCAAAGAAGATTGTAAAGAGAAAGTTTGAGCTTTGAGAACCAGAATCCTTAATAATTATTGTAAGCATTTCTGTTCTTTGTTTTGACGGGAGACACTGCTTTCTGGTACTTCAAAATCTAATCTTTAACAGAGGCAGTCAGTGCTTTTTTTTTTTTTTTCAGTCAGTGCTTCTGATCTCATGCTAAGCAGAGATGTGAGAGAAGCGAAGAATTGTCTTTGAACATTTTGGAAGGCAGGAAAACAAATGAGTATTTGTAAATGAGTGACAGTTTTTAGATAGCAGAGGACCTGTTTTTTGGTCTTTGTATTCTACATTTAAAAAATATTCAGCTCTGCAGAGTTTGTATCAGTGCTTCTGTTTATAAGTTCAGATAAACAAAAGTGATAAAAAGGTAAAATACTATAATTTTAATGTAGCAAAAATTCATTGTGATATAATTCTTTTGGAGAGAAGCAGTTTAAAAACGATGGGAGCTAACTGTTTTCAAATGTTTAGAATGGATTTTTAGGAGATTTGGGACTAAAATTCTTAGTGGAACATCATTGTGCATTGGCAGAATTATAGACCTTCTAAAAAGGAACCCAGAGGAAAGAGTCCACAGAAACTTTACTGGCCTCTAGGCTAGAGGTCGTTGTCATAAATCAGAGGCCTCTAAATCGATTTTATTTTACTTTTTCGTGATGCTGGGAATAGAACCTGGGTCTTTAGCATTTTAGGCACACACTGTCCCTCTAAACTACATCTCCAGTCCCCTTATTGTTTATTTTTTTTAATGTATTTGTTTAATTTTGATTTTTGGTACATTTTAGATATACATAATGTTCATATTCATAAGAGGGAGTCTGTACCTGTACATGATACATCGCACTTCTTCTTTTTTCCCCAATCCCTTCTCCTTTCTTCAATTCGTTTTTCCCTCTTTATTTACAAAAGCTTGTTCTCATTTACTTCATTACATCCTTTTTTCTCCCCCCTCCCCGTTCCTTGTTCCCCTTCCTATTTGAATATCCAGTTCCTATTTCTCAGGATCTGTCACACATTTTGGTCCTTATGTACCCTTTAAGTTTCTCACACCAGAGAAACAATATGATATTTAAGCATGAGTATCCAGCTTTTTTCATTTAAGACTATAGACTGCTTTTTTTGCTTTTCCCTTCTCTCCTTCCTTCCTATTTCCTCTCTGTTTTCAATGATTTCTTCCTATTTCACAATACCTGTTATACATTTTGGTCATCATTTACCCTTTTGACTTCTGATACCAAAGAATGTGATATTTACACATGTGTAACATTTATTTTACATAACAGTATGGTCTCAGGATGCATACATTTGCCTAGCAATGTCTCAAGTTTATTTTTCTTTGTGGCTGACTAGTACTCCATTGTATAAAAAAAACCCCACAACTTTTTATCTGTTCCTCAGTTAATGGGCATTTGGATGGTTTCTAAGATTTAGCTATTAAAAACAGTCCTCCTACAAACATGGGTGCACATATTTCATTATAGTATGATGTTTTTGATTGTTCCGGGAAGGTGCCTAGAAGCGAATAGCAGGGTCAAAAGGAAACTCCAATCCTAGTTTTTTGAGGAACCTCAAAACTGATATACACAATGGTTATACCAGTTTATACTCCCACCACCAGTGGAAAAGGGTTCCTCTTTCCCCACAGTTCCTCCAGCATTTGTTATTGATTGATTTCTTGATAGCCATTCCTTCTGGAGTAATAAAAAAATCTCAATGTTGTCTTAATTTTCATCTGAAATGACCAATGAATGTTGAACATTTTCTCATGTATTTGTTTGCTGTTTCTAATTCTTCATCTTAGAAGTGTGTATTCATTTCAGATGCGTATTTTTGGATTGGGTCTTTAAATTTGAGGGAGTCTGATTTTTTTTTTTTTAGTTCTTTATATGTTTTAGATATTAGTCCTTTGTTATACAGATTTCATGCAGTACCAATTAAAATACCATTAGCATACCTCACAGAACTAGAGAAAACATTCCTAAAATTTATTTAGGACCAAGAGAAACCTAGAATGGCATAAATAATTCTCAGCAAGAAAAGCAAGGCAGGTAGCATCACAATCCCTGACCTGAAATTGTATTTCAAAGCTGCAGTGATAAAAACAGCATGGTGCTGGCAATAAAATGGATCTGAGGATGAATGGAACAGAAATAACTTGAAACACACTCAGCCAATTTATCTTTGACAAAAGGGCCAAGCATGTTCACTGGAAGAAGGATAGCCTCCTCATTAAATATGCTTTCCATATCCTGAAGACTAAAATTAGACCCATGTCTCTTACCATGCATTAAACTAAAATCAAAATGAATCAAAGAGAACATTAAAATAGAAACACTAAATCTGCTTTAACAGAGAATAGGTAAAACTCTTGAAGACATAGGTTTAGGCAAAAATTTCAGGAACAAAACCCAATTGCACAGGAAATACACAAAGAATCAACAGCTTGAATCTCATCCTATTGAAAAGCTTTGGCACAGCAGAAGAAATTACCAATAGCATGTAAAGAAAACCCATAGAGTTGGAAAACATTTCAGCCAGTTGTCCATGCAGCCCTTTTTAAAAGAGGATCATTTCTTTCTGTGCTTTTCATATGATGGGCTTTCCTAAAATTGAGCCTTCGACCCTTATTTTTCCATCCTTAATTGCTCTTAAACCTCTGTTATAAATCTTTTCCTGTCTTTTAATGTCAGATTTCATGTTAAGTGTATGTATACTTAACTCTAAAGAATGCTTCTCTCTTGTGTGCCAAAACCACATTTCCAACTTCCAGCTGAACACTTCCTTTTGAATTTCCTAATATCTTACATGTCTTGTGGCTCTGCTTTGAAGTATTCACATAAAGGGCAGGATTAAGAGTCTTACTTAGATTTTACAAGACATTCCATAAATTATTTTAATAAACCTTTGCAGTCTTCTTAATGGGTATTGTTTGTGTTTATAAAATACCTGTCTTCTCATACTCAGCTTCAGTCTGTAAAGTTCTCTCTACCCAAACTAATAACTTGGAGGTTTTTGTCTTAGTCCTCCACATTCTTCGATGTCCTTACCCCACTCCTCTTTTTACCTTCATCCACAATATTTGAATATTTGCAAGCAGAAATACTTAAATGCTATAACACGCAAGAACTTTGTGTTTTTCATTATTTTTTTCACTCTATTTAGTGAAAGCTAAACTTTTGTTATTTTCTTCCTTGCAGGTCTCTGTGCCTTGCGAAGAGTTCTGAGGAAACAACCTACTCTCCCTGATAGCAGAGTGGCTGGGTTGGTGAAGATTACGCTGAATGATTTCTTGCAGGGAATGAATGACATCAGGCCCAGTGCTATGAGGGAGGTAGCAATTGATGTCCCAAATGTAAGTCATTTTTACCCTTATTAGACACACTATTAGAATTAAATTCTAGAAGGCACCTGAGACTCCAAGGATACTGACGTATTAGGCTATACTCAAAAAGAAAAGAAGAAACCAATTTTTATTGAATATTTTATTGAGATAATTGTAAAGTACATGTAATTATTAAAAGTAATCTCATGTATACTTTACCTACTTCCCTCCAGTGGCAACATTCTGCAAAACTGTAGTACAGTGCCACAATTAGTATATATTGTTACAGATCACTGATATTAGCTAATTAGGTTTCCCCATTTTTACTTGTACCACTTGTGTGTTTATTTTTGTACAATTTTATCACATATATAAAGGTTTGTGTATTCATCATTGTAAGACACTAAACATTTCTGCCTCCACAAATATCTCTCACATTGTCCTTTCATAACTTCACTTACCCTCATTTCTGGTCCCATTTCTGAAATTTTGTTATTTGGGAATATGTAAATGAAATCATATAATATGTGATGTTTTGGGATCAACTTTTTTTTCCCCCTTGGCATAATAACCTTTAGATTTATTCAGGTTGTTTACATTACTAATTGATTCCTTTCTAGTCCTGAGTGATTATCTTAATAAGCCTTGTATCACTTTAACAAAATATCTGAGATGATAAATTTAAAAAGGAAAGATTTATTTAGAGAATTTAGTCCATTGTTGGTTGGCCCCTTCCTTTTTAGGCCCATGACCAGGCAATGTAGCAGAGGAAGCTGCTGACCTCATGGTAGGTTGGAAGCACAAGTGAGAAAGAAGGACCAGGACTTTACAGTCTTCTTGAGGGCATGTTCCTTGTGACTTCAAAGCATTCACTGGGACCAAATCTGAAAGTTCCACTATCTTCCAAAAATGCCAAGCTGAGGACTACACCTTTAACATATAGGCCTTTGAGTACGCTAAAGATCCAAACTGTTGCAGTACTAGTCTATGATATATATGTGTACTATAGTTTTTTTCATTTTTCTGATGGCTAACTAGGGTGTTTTTAGTTTTTAGCAATTATGAATGAGGCTATTGTGAATAGGCATTCAGTGTATTTTTGTTTCTCTGAAGTATGTGACCGAGAGTAAAATTGCTGGGTTTTGTGCAAGCTTCTTGTAGTAAGTTTAGTTTTATAGGAATGTATCAGCTAGTCTAATTTTCTATTATTTTTTAATTTTTTTAAGTACATGTTTACAGTATATGAAGTTTACATTCACCTTAGAGAGGTACATGGTATATCTATTTTTTGGAGACAAGTTCTTGCTGTGTGGTTTAGGCTGGACTTAAGTTCCCATGTAGCCCAGGCTGGCCTTGAGCCTGTGGGAATCCTTTTGTTTCAGCTTCCCAAGTGCTAGGATTACAGGTGTATGCCGCCACACCCAGTTCTGGTATCATGATTCTTGTTATTCTCCTTACCCTACTGTCTTACCTCCCTCTTTCTATCTCTAGCTTCCCTTTCCCCATTTTCATTATTATTGTTACTATTATTAATATTTTAGTTCATATTTGCAACATATAATATTTACATTCATTGAGGTATTTTGTACATGGAGATGATGCGTTTTAAATCTTTTTATGTCTCTTTCACCCCCTCCTTCCCCACCATTGGTCTCTTGGACACTTTCCCATTTGCGAAAGATGTCTTTGATTGCTTGCATCAGCTTTTTACTTTGATTTTTATTTGTAGTTTGCATTACTCCAATGAGAGAAACCATATGGTGTTTAAGTTTGTGTGTCTGATATATCTCAATTAACCTTTGTTTTTCAGGTGTATCCATTTTCCTACAAATGTCTTGAGTTTATCCTTCTTTACTGCCAGCTCGTGTTCCATTATTTATAGATGAACATATAGGCTGCTTCTAGAACTTGAACTGTGGTGCTAAAAACATTGATATGCATGTGTCACTGCAATATAATGTCTTTGGTTCTTTGGGAAGACACATAGCGGTAAATAGCTAGTTCAAATATAATTTCTTGTTTTAGTGTTTCCAGGAATCTCCATTCTGATTTCCAGAGTGTCCTACTTTACATTTACATCAGTGATATAGAAAGGTTCCTTTTCCCCACAGCCTCTTCAACATTTGTTATTATTTGGTTTCTTGATTGCCATGCTTTCAGGTATAAGGTAAACATTCAGTATGCTTTCAATTGCATTTCTCGAGTAAATAGCAGTGTTGAACATTCTTGTCATGTATTTATTGGCCATTTGTACTTCTATGTCAGTGGCTTATATTTTGATTGGGTCTTTTATTGGGGGGGGTCTAATTTTTTTTTTTTTTGAGTCCTTTAAATATTCTAGATGTTAGTCTTCTGAGGAATAGCTAGCATCATGCCTAATTTTAAGACAAATTTCCTACCTATAAACTAATGATGTCTTTTGTTTCCTTCAATTTTTTAAAATGTAAATCTATAAGGACAACAGAAATAACTTGTTAAATGTGAGTCATTTGTTATGTTCTCTTGACCCAAGTGGACCTGATACTCAGGAAAAAAAATGATCTTATAGTTTTCTTTGAATATATTAGTATTTCTGGAAAAATGAACATTGAAACAAAACATTGGCAATGTGTTTTGCATGGTAGTGAGGTAGGAGGTGGGCTGTTAAAATTGGCTTGCGCATACAAAGAATGTCTGTGTCTTAGTGTAGGATGGGGAAAATTTAGATTGCTCTCTGTTATTTGTTAGGAGAACTTGGATGGAAGAATGGAAGTTTGTGGTTGTCACTTCCCTGTGACTATAAAATGCCCAGTTAGTTTATTCTGCTTGAGATTCTTTTGTTGCTTCTGAAAGGCTCTTTTATCCTATAGCTTTAGGGTAGCAAATAAACAAAAAAATGTATTTATAGTAAGCAATGTGATGTTTTGATACTAGTATACATTGTGAAGTGACTCCTACAATCTAGTCATTAGCTTGTGTGTCATCTCATATGAGGCGCGTGTGTGTGTGTGTGTAAGAACATTTAAGATCTGTTGTTTTAGCAAATCTTCTTGCATTGCCATTTTAATTTTAGTTACCATTCTGTACTTTAAATCTTTAGCAAATATTTGTGATGCATGACTGAAATTTTGTATCCTTTTCTCTCCTTGTTGAGACAAAATACCGACACCCAACGTTAAAGGAGGAAAGATTTATTTATCTCACAGTTTGTAGAGCACTTAGTCCATAGTTGACTAGCTGTAAGGCAGGATGATGTGGCAGAGGGGCAGCCATTCTTGGTGGCAGAAGACACCAAAAGCAATGAGAGGATGGGAGGGCAAGTCTCTTTTTGTCCTTTATATTGTTTGCAGGCTACCTGCTGTTGGTTGAGTATAGCATTCACAAGCTTAATCTCAGCATTGAACCATGAATCAATCAGAAACTCTAAGATTTAGGAGCCCTTGAAAGACACACCCTTCGTGACTGCATGAAGCTTTAGGGGGACACCCAGACACAAATTATAGCAATCAACATCTTATTTTCTCTATCTCCTAGCTCCTATAATCATCATTTTGTTCTCTGATTCTATGATTATTTTCAGATTCCAAACATGAGTGAGATCATGCAATATTTGTGTTTCTGTGCCTTATTTATTTCACTTGGAATAATGTCCTCCACGTTCATCCATGATACCCTAAATACAAGAGTTCCTTTTTTAAGGCTGAGTAGTATTCCATTGGTCATATAAGCCACATTTTCTTTATCTTTTCAGCCATTCACACACTTAGAAGGATTCCATATCTTGGTTATTGTGGACGAACATGGGAGTTTAGCTATGTCTTTGATGCACTATTTTTTTTTCTCTTGGATATATGCCCAGAAATGGGACTGCTCAATTGTATGATAGATCTACTTTTGTTTTTTTCTGGAGCTTCCATTCTGTTTTTCATAATGACTGTATGAAGTTACATTCCCATCAATAGTGTACAAGGATTCTCTTTTCTCTGATGTTTTTATATATGGTGTAATTGCTCAATTGCATTTTTCCACTATAATTTATTGATGAGATTATCCTTTGCTCATTGTATTTTCTGATGCCTTTGTTGAAGATCAGTGTTTATGGATTTATTTCTTGGTTTTTCTATTCTGTTCTATTAGTCTGTTATGCTGGTATCGTATTGTTTTGATTTGTATAACTGTAGTATATTTTGATAACAAGTAGTATAATGATGTTTATAGTTCTTTTTGCTCAAGATTGCTTTGGCTCTGCATTGACTTTCGTGTTTCCACGTAAATTTTAAGCTTTTTTTTGTTTTTGTTTCTTTGTTTGTAGGAAAAGTGTTAGTGGAATTTTGATATTGTAATTTTGGATAATATGGACATTTTAACCTTTAATTCTTCTAATCTTTGGGCTGTCATTCCATTCACTTGTGTTACCTTCAATTTCTTTTAGTAGTCTTTTGTAGTCTTCAGTGTTGAAATTTTTTACCTCCTTGGTTAAATTATTCCCAAGTTTTTTGTTTATTTTTGATACTATTATAAATAGGATTGTTTTCTTGATTTTTCAGAAAGTTTATTGTTTACCTATGTAAATGCTACTGGCTTTTGTCTGCTCACCATCACTTGTCACTTTACTGGGATAATTTATTATTTCTATCAGATTTTTTAATTTTTTAGTGTTGTCTAAATTTTCTATATGTAAAAGCTTACCATCTGCAAACAGTTTTGCGCCTTTCCAATTTGGGCGCTTTGTATTATATTTTCTTGTGTAATTTTAGTACTATATTGGTTATACAGTTCTCATAAAATGAGTTTGAAAGTGTTTCTTCCTCTTGACTTTTCTTGAGAAGCTTGAGAAGGACTGTTGTAAATTATTCTTTATATGCTTAGTAGACCAGTGAGACCATTTAGGTTCAGTCTTCCAGAGAATGTTTTTGATTACTAATTTAATCTAATTGCTTATTATTAGTCTGTTCAAATATTCTATTTCTTTTTTTCTCCTTTTTTTAGCATTGGGGTTGGAACCCAAGGGCACTCTACCATTGAGCTACATTGCCCCGCACATACACCACTCTGTTATTTTTGAGACAGAGTCTCATTAAGTTACCTTGGAAAACCTCAATTTGCAATCTTTCTGCTTGAGCTTTCTGGTAGCACATAATTGTCTATAGTAGTCTCTTTTGATCCTTTTTATGATATTAGTTACAATGTCTCCTCTTTCATTTCTGATTTTTATTTTATTTTTGGCCCACTATTTTTCATTCTGTTTGTCTGTTCTGTGATTAGATAATTGGAGATTTGTCTTTCAGTATCTGGATTCTTTTTTTTTCTGCTTGACTAAGTATGCTGTTAAAGTTCTCTGTTGAATTTTCAGTTTGGCTATTGTGTTTTTTAGCTCTAGAATTTTGGTTCTTTTTTATGGTTTCTGTTTGTTTTGAACTCACATGGTTCATGGAATGTGTTCTTGAAGATAGTTTTCTAGAAATAATAGCTAGAAAACAGGAAATTCATGCACACACACGCACACACATACCCCTAAGTTTTCTCATTTGGGAATATGGAAGTTGAGAAGCCCCATGGCAAAATGTATCAAGTTGGAGACCCATGGACGTTGTCATATACTCTACATCTAAATGTCTCAGAATCAGGGAAGCTGCCGGTCTAACTTTTATGAGGCTAAGGCCTGATAAACTGGGACATTACTGGCACAAGACGAGTCCAAAAGCATGGAAACCTTAAGCTGTGATGTCCAGGAACAGGAAAAAAAGGATGCCCTGAGAGTTCAAAATGTTGGTGGGAAAACCCTTGTTCATTTGGTAGAACTAAACATATCTTTTATTTGTCCTTTCTCTGCCTTTTTGTTTTGTCTGAACTTCCCACTTACTGGATAGTAACACCACGTTGGTGGTTGTTTTCCCCACCAAATCTCATTCACTCACAGTGTCCTCTGTAACGCTTTACCAGCTATTTGTACTTTTTTTTTTTTTTAGATAGTGTCTCATTATGTAGTTCAGGTTGGCCTTGAAACTCACTATGTAGCCCAGGCTTGGAGTGATCTTCCTAACTCAGCCTCCTGAGTGTTGGAATTGCAAGTGTGTGCCACCACACCTGGTTTCAGGTTGACACTTTTTTGGTGCTAAAACTTCTATTGAATTGTAACTCATGGACTGTGCAGTTCACCCATTTAAGGAGTATAGTTTATTAGTCTTTAGCAAATTCACAGAGTTGAGTAATTATTACTAAAATCAACTTTAGAACATTTTATTTTCCTAAAAGAAACCTTTTATCTATCACCCTGCCACCTGCCTGCCTAATAGGCAACTATTTATCTATTTTATGTTTCTAAATTTACCTATTCTGGATATTATATATAAATGGAACTATACAATATGTGGTCCTTTGTGAATAGCATCCTTTATTTAGGTTCATCCTTGTTATGTCATATGTCACTGTTTTATTTTATTGCAAAATACTAGGTCTTTGTATGGATACAGTATGTTTGACTTATCAACACATCAAATTGATGTATAATTGGGTGGTTTTTACATTTGGGCTCTTGTGAAGCTATGAAAATGCATGTGTAAATTTTTGTTCAAACAACTGTTTTCAATTTCTTTGGTTATATACCTAAGAGTAGAATTGCTACATAATGTTGTATCTCCAAGTTTGACCTTTTGGGGAACTGCCAAACAGTTTCCAAAGTAGCTGTACCATTTTACATTCCCATCAGCAGTGTGTGGAAGTTTCCTATTTCTGTAGGTCTTAGCTAACATTTGCTATAATTTGTTTGGACTGTAGCTGTGCTACTGTGTATAAAGTGGTTTCTCATTGTAGCTTTGATTTTTATGACTAATGATGGTGAGCGTCTTTTCATTTGTAAATTGGCCATTTGGATGTACTTTCTTTGTAGAACTCTCTTTTGCCCATTTCTAATTGAATGATTTGTCTTTTTATTATTGAATTGTGAACTCTGTGTATTCTAGTTACAAGTTCTTTATCAGATACATGATTTGCAAATATTGTGTCAGTTTCTTGAAAGTTTTCTTTCAGGCACTTTGGATGAGCTTTGATTTACTGATTTATTTTTCTCCCCTTATGAATTATATTTTCCTGTTTATTGGCATGCCTGAAAAATTTTTATATTGAATTCCAAATATTGTGAATTTAAGTGTAATACTTATGAAAAGTATTTCAGAGTTTTATCATAAATTTTAGAGGTTCATCCGTGTTATATCATATGTCACTACTTTATTTTATTGCAAAATAAAATAAAGGTGTCGTTAATTTACCTAGAAACAGTTTGATCATTTGTGTCTTGGATTTAAATTTTCTTAGTTGAGATCAGAATAGTGTTTTGACTAGGGTTAATTTTTCCCCAGTGCTGAGTTAGGATTCTTTTTGGTACTCTTATCTGGTGCCTTATGAATTTTCGTTTTGGTTGTTTGGAGCAGGCCCTATATTTGGCCCTTTTTTGGGCTTGGTACATATTTCTTCTATTTGTTGGGATGTTTTCCTCTGGTTGTATGTGTTTTTATCCACATGTGCACTGATGAATGAATATTTGTTGGGTACCCTTTATAAACTTCACGAGTTCTGTCATTGTATAACTCTTTATGTCTGATTCTTTGCTCTGCAAACTCTATCCTCTGACTTCTCCATAATCCGTCCTTGTCCTCTTAAGTTAGGGAAATCACAGGGTTTTCCTAAATTTCAGAAGAGATGTGCTCTACAGCAATGGGCAAGATGCAAGGGAAGTCTGTGCAGTACTTTTGAAAAGGACAGTCTATGTATTGGGAGCGGTGGGCTGGAAGGACGGAATGGCTTGTTTTGTGTAAGCAAGGGCCAGTGTTCCTCCTTGATCTGATCCTGAGACAGCCTGAGTGATCCTCCTGAAACATGTTATATAAGATATTGATAGGGGTTAGTTGTGGTTTGTATTAAGATGGCTACTTGACCCAAGATGACTGTATTCTGTCCCATTCTGGGCACCACAATTTGCATTGTCACAGCCCATTTAATAAGTTAGACACAATTATAGGATTCACTTTGTTTCCCCTTATCTCAAGAGTCCTTGTCCTTCATTGCCAGATACCCAGTGTCCTGATAATTGATAACTTTATATGTCTTTTCTTTTTTGATAGAAAAGTAAATGCAACCTTTTCACACTTTGGCCAGAAGCAAAGCTCCCTTTTTGGCTGGTTAAAGTCCCTTGTTATAAAGATTTACATCCTAGGCACATGGTGGGGCATATTCAAATGTCCCATGTTAGAATTGCTATGTTGGAATTTTATGGATTCTTTAGAGAAGTGCTCTGCAGTTTTAATAGAGCCTTTCAAAATAGACCTTGTATAGAATGAACTTTCTCTTGGTTTTAGGACCACCCTCAAACTTGATGACTCATTAGAAGTACTCATGTACTCACGAGCTTTTTACCTATTACAGTAAAAGGATGCAGATTAGCATCAGCAAAGGAAAAGGTACATGGGCCGAAAATCATTGGGAAATCAGGCACAAGCTTGTAGGTATTCTCTCCCCTTGAGAACACCCTTAATTCTCCCAGTTATAATGTCTGATGATGTGTGTGAAATTTTGTCAACCTAGGAAGGTCACTTGAGCCTATATAGCCAGTTTTTATTGGAAGTTGATCTGTAAGGTATACTGCAATATTAGCAAAACTGACCTTAGCCATTCAGGTTTGAACTCAGAACAGAAAAAAAAAATGTTCATCCTGAGTCACCTTGTCAGTGTAAACTTACCTGGTCAAATTGGTGCAGTTTGGCCCAAGACCTTTAGCATACAAAACCACTTTTTTTTTTTTTGGGTACCAGCAATCAAAACTCACAACCTCGTGCTTGTCAGGTAGGTGCTTATGCTGTTGAGCTAAACCTCCAGCCCCAAAACCACTTTTTAAAAAATCAGGAACAATATTCCAAACTCCTAGAGGCTGCCGCCCATAATACTGCCAAATGCCATTTCTGATGATAGGCTTTTCTTTGGAATATGTGAGTAATCCAAGCCTTCTGAGTAAAATCTTTCTTAAATGTTGTCTTTGTGGTTATTAAGCTTCATATTTTTATTTGGAGCTCATTAAATTTTTTTCTAATGTCCTTTATCTGTTCCAAAGTCTCATTTAAGCTCTCGTTACATTTATTCATCAGGTCTTTTCAGCTTTTCCTGTACTGTGACAGCGTTGGATCTTTTTCTTGTCTTCAATATTCTTTAAGAGTTTTAAGGTATACTAGTCAGGTATTTTGCAGAATGCTTCTCAGCTTGAGTTTAAGTAATATTTTTCATATAGTTATACTGCAATTGTGGTTATTTGGAAAGAAAACCTTTCTTTCCAAGTAGAACTGGAGTGCCATTCTTATCATAGCCTAAAAAAGATATGCTATTAATTTTGAACCTTTATCTAGTTTAAAAATCCCCCCAGCCTCTCAGCAGTAATTAACTGGATGTTAGGCTGGTGTGCTGCTTACATGCAGAAATTGTTCTCAGTAGTTTTTCTTATGTATGTTTAACATGCAGTCTTTTTGAGTGGTTTCTGTGCATGACTTCCTAATTTTGTGGTGACTCTAAGGAAAGAATGCCAGAAGGGGAACAGTAGTTGATCAAATCGTGGAGTAGGGAAGCTAAACATGGTCTGTTTTACTGATTAGAATCTGGAATAAAACTTATTCTGATCTACAGGATTGACTCTCTCATTATTCTCATAGGCATTTTCTTCTTACCACCATAAACTGAAAGTTAGTAGTAGCGATTCCAAATTGTAGTTTCATCAGTTCTCTTTAGTTCCCCAACTCCTACTTAGCTTGCCTGTCCCTGCTTAAGTACTAGGTCTTTTAGGAAGCTATACTTGTGTCTCTGGGACACAAGGGCTGTGTTATTGCACAGTATCATTCCCAATTTTTTATTTTGTTCTTAAATATATATTTAATGTATTTAACATCTGTTTTTCCTTCCAAACTATAAGATTTATGATATAGAACCCAATGCCATGGAGTCTAGCCAAACACTGAAAATGTAACAACCATGTAGTGAAATGAATGTATCTCAGTGAATGAATAATCAATACGTAAATCAAGTAAATAGTCATACAACTGAATGGATATTAGATACTGAATCTTTTACCAGTTATGTCTATATGAGTGATTCAGATGTTCAACCTAAATGTAGGCTTGCAACATATTGACCATACTTAACAGAAATCATGAAGGATGACATTGTTAAACAGCTTTTACCCATGATGGTCCATTTATGCTTAGAGAATTAGTCACCTAAGCTTGCTTACGTCTCTGAAACTTGTATGACTTATCTCTTTGAACTCAGTCTATATCTAAAGTATTCATGTTTCTGATTTTTCTACTCATGTTTTTCTATAATTTTCTTGTGATGTGTTTTAGTCCCAGTTCTTTCATTGGTTCTGACCCTCTTACAATACCAGTTCTCTTTCTCTAGCATCTTTGTGTTTTGGCCAGCATTGATTTGTTATTCTTCTGGTCCTCTAATCAGAGAACACAGATGGCAGAATCTGAGCTGCTTTTGAAAGTTTGCGTATATGAGTTTGCTTAGCTTCTTAACAGAGAGGGACTTTCTCTCTTTATATTTTATTTAAAAAAATTTGAAACACCCTTTTAGCTCATCAAGGTAGAGAAGTTTTTCTTTCCATATATGCAGAATTTTTTTACTGTCAGTTTGATCAGTGGAAATGATTTGAATTTATGATCCAATTCTATGAGCAGTTCTGGGCTTGCAAATTTAAGGCATATGTTTAACTCTCATACACTTTTTACATACTTGCAATAATATCTTTTTTACTAATTCTGACCACGTATATCAGTTTGTAGTAGCTCTTTATTGTTTTTCCGATCTTATTTTCTACCATCCCATTCCTCTATCATTTTAATCCCTTTTCTTGTTTAACTTTAAAGTGTTACAAAGAAGCATGTGTCTTCCCATAATTCACTAACCAGCATTAAACATGTAATATAGAAGGCATCATGTTTGAATGTTTCTGGCAATACAGACAAACAACTGAAGAGCCCTTTCATATTATTCACCCATATCTCAAATTTCCAAAGAAAAATAATTAGAACCAAACTTACTTAAAAATTTTTATTATTACAAATTTGTTTGAAGGCTCTTATAATAAATTTCTCTTTGGGGACATTTGTTTATTATTGCTCTGTGTAGTTAACTTAAACTTAAGAAACTGGTGAATGGTATGAGAGCCAGTCAGAGGTCCCTATTTATTCCCTCCCTTGTTATATTTTACGTTTTTATATTGTTCATATTGCTTCGTTGTTTATTGCTTCTATGTAATAAAAAGAATTACAGGAATTAATAAGCAGTTTCCTGAAATATTGAAAGCAGTTTTTGGTGATCATAGTGAAGTTATCAAGGAATTTGATAAATCAGAAAGAACAAAATATTTTGAACTTTGAAGGTTTTTTAAAAATTTTTTTGGTTCTGGGAGTTGAAAGCCCCTGAAGAATTTAGTAGGTTAAACTGTATGCCATTTTCATGACCCGAGTCTTTATTATTTTTACTTTGTTTTTTTTCTCCCTAAAGTTTCAATCTTTTTATGAGATTTTCCTCCCAGGCACATTCATCTGGCAAAAACAGGTAGCTATTCAATGTTCATTTTGGAAATGGTTAGCTGCACTTCAATTTTTGAATAAATACATAAAGTTTTGCAATATAAGTGGGGATATTTGCTTTTCAATTTTTACTTCTTTATTTATGGTACTGGGAATCAAATTCATGACCTTGCACTTGCCAGGCAGGCACTTAGGCCACTGAGCTAAATGCCTGCCCCGCCTTTTTTTTTTAAAGAGGGTAGAACAAAACAGAACAAAGCAGATCAGAAGAAAACAATGTAAGTGACACAGATTTCAAAGCAAGACAACAGGATATCAACATTGGCTACCATCATGTCTCTTGTTTTCCTCCAAATAGTTGTCTATATCTTCATACACAATGAATTCATACAAAACAAAATAGTATAAAACTGATCAAAACAGAATAATGAAGACATTACAGACCTTCAAAATCAGACAGTAGGACAATCGACAATAGCTACCATGTCTCTTGTTCTCTTCAAAATAGCTGTCTATACCTTCACATATGTTGAAATTAAATCATACAAAAGAAACTGAAACCACTCCAAACAAAGAATAAAAGCATTACTGGACTTGACAGCATGATGATTGAAAATCAGCAATTGGTACTATAATGTCTCTTTTTTAGTAGCTGTTCATTTCATCACGCATACTACAATTGATTCTCGTAAACTCTTTAGGAGATGTTCTAGGCATGTATAAGCCTCTACATCGATCTTTTTTGTATTAGAGGGAAAAACAAAACAAAACAAAACAAATTACTAAAATAACAAGAAACAAAAAAGACAAATAACACTAGCATGGAGCCCAAAACATTGACAATATAGACCTTCAAAACAAGGTGGTAGGAATGTAACCACTTATTAAAGAGACCAAAGAGACGTACCACTTACTAAAGAGACTCTCTTCCAGTGAACGTGTTTGGCTTCTGTGTTAAAGATAAGGTGGCTGAGTGTGTTTGTAGTTGCAGTTGTATCTTCTGATCTATTTCTTTGATCTTCAGGTCTATTATATTCCAGTACCATGCTGATTTTATTACAGAATCTTTGTAGTATAACTTTAAGTCAGGGATTGTGATGCCTCCTGCCTTGCCTTTGTTGCTTAGAATTGCCTTTGCTATTCTAGGTCTTTTCTGGTTCCAGATAAATTTTAGGAATGGTTTCTCTAGATCTGTGAGGTATGCTAGAGGTATTTTGATTGGAATTGCATTAAATCTGTGTAACAATTTTGAGAGAATGGCCATGTTCACAATATTTGTTCCAGGGATTTAGCTCAGTGGCATATGCACTTGCCTGGCAAGCGTGATATCATGAGTTGGATCCCTGGTACCAAAACAAAAACAAAGTTCCAGTAACACAGTATTTGTTCTTCTTATCCATGAACAAGGAATGTCTTTCCATTTTCTGAGATCCTCTTCAGTTTCTTTTTTCAGAGTCTTATAATTTTCCCTGACTAGATCTTTTACTTCTTTTGTTAGATTGATTTGTAACTATTTCATTTTTTTGGATGCTATTGTGAAGGATGTGGTTTCTCTTATTTCCCTCTCAGTGACTTTGTTGTTAGTGTGTAGGAATGCTATTGATTTTTGAGTATGGACTTTGTATCCAGCTACATTACTGAATTTAGTTATTATACCTAGGAGTCTTTCAATGGAGTTTTGGGGGTCTTCTATGTAGAGTATCATGTCATCTGCAAATAATGATAATTTAACTTCTTCTTTTCCTGTCTTTACTCCTTTTATTTCTTCTCTTGTCTAACTGTTCTGGCTAGTATTTGCAACACTGTTGAATAGGAGTGGTGATAATGGACATCCTTGTCTTGTTCATGATTTTAGAGTAAAAGCTTTCAATTTTTGATCATTTGATATGATGCTGGCTGTTGGTTTGTCATAGATGGCTATTATATTGAGGTCAAGACTATCCTGATTTTCTGTAGAGTTTTTATCATGAATGAGTGTTGGACTTTATCAAAAGCTTTTTCTGCATCTATAGAAATGATCATGTGATTCGTATTTTTGGCCCTATTGATATGGTGGATCACATTTATTGAACCATCCCTGCATTCCTGGAATGAATTGCACTTGTTCGTGGTAAGTAATCTTCTTGATGACTTGCTACATTCTATTTGCCAGTATTTTATTGAGCATTTTTGCATCTATATTCATTAGGGAGATTGGCCAGTAGTTCTCATTTTTGGTTAGGTCTTTCTCTGGTCTTGGTATTAGAGTAATACTTGCTTCCAGAATTGAATTAGAGAAAATTGCTTCCCTTTCAATTTCATTGAAGAGTTGGAGGAGTGTAGGCATCAAATCTTCCTTGAATTTCTTGTAGAATTGTGCAGTGAATTCATCAGGACCTGGGCTTTTCTTTGTTGGTAAGGTTTTAATTACATTTTCAATGTCATTAATTGAAATTGGGTTATTCAGCAGTTTTACATTATCTTGGTCCAGCTTTGGTAGTTCACATGTTTCTAGGAATCTGTCCATTTCTTCTGTATTATCAAACATATGAGAGTAGAGATTTTCAAAGTAGGTATTGGTAATCTGTATTTCCACAGAGTCGGTAGTGATCTCACCCTTTTCATTCCTTATTGCATGAATTTGAGTTTTTTCTTTCTGTTTTAAAATAAAGTTGGCTAGGGGCTGATGAATTTTATTTATTCTTTCAAAGAGCCAACTCTTTGATTCATTGATTCTTTGTGTTGTTTTCTTAGTCTCTGTTGTGTTAATTTCCTCTCTGATCTTTATAATTTTCCTCCATTCTTTTGTCTTCGGTTTTGACTTGCTCTTCTTTTTTTGCATGTTTGAGGTGTAGCATCAGGTTGTTTATTTGTGTTCATCCGGTTTTCCTGATGTGGAAATTCACCGCAATAAATTTTCCTCTGAGGACTGCTTTCCTTGCATCCATCCCACAGCTTCCAGTAAGTTGTATTTGTACTTTCATTTGCTTGTAAATATTGTTTAATTTCTTTTTTAATTTCCTCTGTGACCCATTGATTGTTCAGGAGTGTATTAATTAATTTCCATGTGTTTGTGGAGTTTTTGCAGTTTCTTTTGTCATTGATTTCTGGTTTCATGGCACTATGATCTGATAACATCCATGGGATAATTTCAATTCTTTTGCATTTACTTAAGCATGTTCTGTGGAGTAGTATATGGTTTCTTTTAGAGAATATCCCATGTGCTGCTGAGAAGAATGTAGATTCTGATGTTGTTGGGTGGAACACTCTGTACACATCTATTAAATCCATTTGTTTACAGGTGTGATTCCATTCTGTTAATTCTTTACTGATTTTCTAATCTGTCTGTCTGTGTCAATGGGGTGTTAAGGTCTCCCATTATAATTGTGTTATTGTTTACTTGGTTTTTCATTTCTGTTAATATTTGTTTTGTATAGCTTAGTACTCCCAAATTGGGTGCATATGTATTTTAGTTTATTATCTCTTCCTCTTGTAGTTTTCTCCTAACTAGTATATAGTGACCTTCTTTATCTCTTCTGATCGTTCTTGGTTTGAAATTTACATTGTCTGCAAACAGAATAGCTCTCCTTGCTTTTTTGGGGGTTCCTGTTGAATGATATATTGTTTTACATCCTTTCAATCTATGAGTTTCCTTTTGGGTTAGATGGGTATCTTGTATATAACATATGGTTGGATGTTGTTTGTTGATCCATTGTGCTAGTCTGTTTCTTTTAATTGGTGAATTGAGGCCATTTACGTTATCTGATATATATTGGTTTATTTTTATCATGTTATCTTTCTGCTGTTCATTCTTTACCTTTCCCTTTTGTTTAATTGTTTGCCTTTCTTAATGGTTTTTCCCTGTATCTATCTAGATGTCTTTCAGTATTTGCAGCTTTTGTTTGGTAATCATGAAGTTCTTCAGATGTTCTTTGTTGTGGAAGTATTTTATTTCTCCATCAGTTTTGAAGGACAGTTTTGCAGGGTACATCAATCTGGGTTGAAAATCATTTTCTTTAGGATTTGAAATACTTCATTCCATGCTCTTGTTGACTTCATTGTTTGTGTTGAGAGGTTGCTGCTTCTAATGGGTTTTCCTTTGTAGGTAGTCTGTCTCTTCTCTAACAGCTTTTAATATTCTGTTCTTATGTTGAATTTCTGGGATGTTGATTATTATATGTCTAGATGTAGTTTTATTTTGGTTATGGCTATTTGGGTTTCTATATGCTTCACTTATCTGTGTATCAGTTTTGGTTCTCATGTTTGGGAAATTTCCGGCTATTACTTCTATAACTAGTCTTTGTATATCATTTGTGTTGTCACCTTTTTCATTTATACCTATCAATCTTTATGTTGTTTTTCTTTGCGTCATCTTGCAGCTGTTGAATTATTTCTTGATTCCTTGTTATTTTAAACAGATCTTTCCTTTCCTGTTCACTAGTTGCAATCTTGTCATCGAGGTCTGAAAGTCTATCTTCACTTTCACTTGAGGTAGTTTTGCCAACTTTTGATGACATTTTTGATTTCTTGGATATCTCTTTGAATGTGTTTCATGCATTCTGTTTGGTTTTTTAATTGTTCATTCCAGCTTTCCATCTTTTTGCAGTGTTCCTGTAATTATTTAACTATGTCTTCTTTAGATACGTTCAGCATTTCTTTCATTACATTTATCATTTCTTCTTTTACTTTGGAAATTATTTCTGATATGAGTTCTTTTATAGCTTCCCGGAATTGTTTCTTTACTGGAGTTACTATCATTTCAGGGGTTTCAGGTGTATGGCTTACATTTTCTATGTCCATGTCTCCTAGGCTTGCTTGGGATGGTCTGGAAGTTTGAGATTGCATTTTGCTCTTTTGTTTTGTCATTTTCCTATATTCCCACAAGGAAGCCGAAGGCAAGGTCTCAATTGTTTCTTGAGTTGAGAATATCTATTCCTACTGCAGGGAATTTCCCCTGTTGAGTGGTCAGACAGGCCTTTTGTGACTCCCAGCCAGGAGGACATTCCTGGGTGTCCTCTGGTGAGGAAGGATGCCACTGGGGCCCTACCAGGCTCTGAGCGATGTTCAGGGGCTGCGGGCTGGGTGGAGATTGCTTCACAGTCTTTGGGCTCACAAGGCAGAGTACAGGCAGCTATGGACCGCTGGAAGGTTGCTAGGCAGGGCACAACTAGGCCAGGAGGGACCTTCCTGGGGGTCCTCTGGTGGTGGGTGTTGCTGGGTGGGGTCCCACCAGGCTCAGAAGGTCGCACCAAGACCCCACTGCAGGGTGGATCTCTCAGCGTGCACTTTTGGCTAGCGAGGTGGAGCTTAGGCAGTTTTGGGCCATTTGGGGGTTGCTGGGTAGAGCCTAACTAGGCCAGGAGGGATCCTCTAAAAGTCTCTTGTCTTTTTACTCTATAAAACTAATGGCTTTTAATTATTTGGACTTAGATTTTAAAATTTGTTTTTAACATTACCTTCTGTTTTTGCTTTGTTTCCATTAAAGAAGTGTCTTGACATTCATTGGTATTTCTTTTCAAGCTTGGAGGCTGAATTTTCTGTTTGTTTGTTTGTTTACAATTTTTTCAAATATATGTATTTTAAATTACAAAATAATTGTAATTGTTCAAAGTTAGGGTATGCTGCAGCAGAGAATTTGGAGTATACACCAACACATTTGCTGGCTACCTGGCTTCTTGTCTTGGTACATGCTGACGTGAAATAACAAAATGAATAGCTTTTCACTACAGTATTTTCTGAGAAATAACACTTTTAAAAGAATTTTTGTCTCTGGCAGTGTAAAACATGGCACCTAGAAACAGGAGGATCTTAACTCACAGATGTATTAAAATATTTTCAGTTTCTCTGGAACCTCTTGGATTCCTCTTTTATAGTATTTCTCCCCACATCTTCAGCTTAATTCATTAATTTTTATATCATTTACTTGAAATGTGTCCTTAAAAGTTTTGTTAACATAATCATTCGGTCCTTTGATTTCTAGGAATATACACCTAAAAGAATTTTGTTTTGTTTTGTTTTGTTTGTTTTTTTGGTTTTGGTTTGGTGTTTGTTAATTTACATGTTCTGAGATGGTTAGCTAGGAAGTATTGTAAGATGTCTGTGGGGAGAATTCTCCTTGGGAAATTTTATCCAACTACTCTGCTTTGTTTGACAGCTGTTTCTTCACATCTAGCTTTATTATTAGTTTAAAAGGTTATAAATCCATATGTTAGCAGCTGTTCATTGTTTTCAGAAGGACAAAATAAGAAAGGATCCAACTATTATTGAAACTGGTTTAGATTAGATTATAAGGATAATTTTCTGGCAGTTATATTTTATAACTTTTAAAAAATACTTCTGGAACTTAAAAATCATTTAAAATATTCTTGAAAGTTGAGAGATGTTGAGGATTAAAACAATGTCTGAAGTTGGTGTGGTTAACTGACTAGTTTCAGAATTCCTGTCCTATCTCCAAGAATTTATGATTTCATGGTACTCTTTATTCTTGTATGGACTAACTTTTCCCATGATTTTCTCTATACCTTAAAACTTCTGTGTAATTGTATAACTCTTTAAGTTAATTCATATTCAGTTTTGAATTGTTGTGTTAGCCTTTAGACTAAGAAATGTGATCAATAGCAACAAGAAAAAGATAGCAGTCAAATATTGCTAATAAAATTACAAATACAATAAATTGTCTTTTGTATTTTGTTGGTTCTT
Source organism: Dolichotis patagonum (assembly GCA_004027295.1). Lineage (NCBI taxonomy): Eukaryota > Metazoa > Chordata > Mammalia > Rodentia > Caviidae > Dolichotis > Dolichotis patagonum. Next base: position 22,321 of record PVJX010012984.1, on the reverse strand, counting down.
CAAAATATAACTGTAACCATCTCTCAGATATTTAAATAAATTACTGTCTAGTGTTTATTAAACACTTGCCATATGCCAAGGTATAATTAATAGATACTATACTGTTTAATTCTCATAATGTTGGTGAAATGTTTGATTTATTCTTTTCATTTTACAAATGAGGAACAAATTTAAAGGGATGAAATAACTTTTTTAAAGTCCCAAGTAAATAGTAAATACATGAGATTTAAGCCAAAGATTATTTTTCACCAAGTCTTAAATTTTAGAAAATATTTGATAGATCATAAACTATATGAAGTTAAGAAGAAGATTATAACATTGTACATACATTATGGTATTAAACTGCACACACACAGACATATGCCAGGGCACACATTTTGAAAAGTAGGAGATGGAATTCAAAATTCTATCAGTGGGTTACTTTTAGGTAGTATTGGGAATATAAATCACTCTTACATGTACTTTTATAATTTCTTAGAAACATTACTTATTGTAGTAACTGTCTTCATCATCAAAGAGGTCAAAATTGCTTTTCTTGTTTTCTAACACCTTTATGTAAATCTTAATACACATGTAAACAATTTTCAAATCTCCATCTTGTCATATTTTTTCAATAGTTTTGTATTAATTTGTTAAGTTTTATTTTTTAGGTATTTTTTATTAATCTGTGTGAAGGCAGATTTTTACACATTTAGACATACTGTGTCTTTTAGGACACTTTTCTTATTCCATTTTCCAATTTATGAATTTTTGGATATTTTCTCATTGATCTTTGTGCATGCCACTGTAGTCCCTAGGACAAATAAAAGATATGTTTAGTTCTACCAAATGAACAAGGGTTTTCCCACCAACATTTTGTAAGGCTTGTTTTTTGTTTTGTAAACCTTTACTCCCTGTCTGACTGAAGTTCATGTATTATGCCCCTTTCTCTTGGTCACAGCTTCTATTTCTTTCCTTGAGTTTATTTACACACACACACACACACACACACACACACACACACACACACACACAATTATAAGATAAAAGTCATTAAATGCAAAGTTTTTTCCCTCATGTTACTGTACTGGGCCTTGAACCCAGCACCTCCTTTATTGCTATGCAAGTGCTTTGCCACTGAGCTACATCCCCAACCTTTTGAAATTTATTCTTATTTTGAGGCAGCATCTCCCTGAGTTGCCCAGGCTGGCTTCAGACTTGTGATCCTCTTCCCCAGCCTCCCAAGTAGCTGGGATTATCAGTGTGCTCCTATGGTTGGCAGAATATATATAGTATATCTATATAAAACGGCAACCCTAGAGTCTTTAGAAGCCAGAATATTGTTTACTGTTTACTGTTTTCATCTGATATAAAACAAACTTGTTGTCTGTTTACTTACATTAAATTTTCCTTGTTTCTCTGTTTTATTCCTTTCTCCCATCTTTATTAACAGCCATTTAACCCGCACACGGACTTTTTTTTTTTTACACAAGTAGCATCCCTTGATTAACAAAGTTCATTTGCATTTTGAAGAACTTCCTTAATGATTCTCTCAATGTTCACGTGTCATGGAGAGATTGTCCCAAACATTTTTCTCTTTGAGCATTCTTTCACAGTGTTTCCTTTTTTCTTCATAATAAATCAGATCACTTAATTTATTTTAATATTCTCTTCTGTGACATACCAGTAGCAGACAGTTCTGATGTGGTTGAAAGTGCCCAACAGAACAGAAGGGAGGGATCTTTGTAATAATGAAAAGCCTGTAGAATCTAATTTGTTCTGGCAACTCTGCTATGGATGTATCTAAATTGAGAAAAGGAACTTCTTCTACCAATTAGTAATAAAATGCAGAAGTGTAACTGAGTATCCTATACCTATAAAATTGAGTTATAGAGTTGTAGAACTGGGGATATAGCCCAGCAGCATAGTGCCTGCCTGGCAAGCAAGAGGTCTTGAGTTTGATCATCTCCCTCTATTCCCCCAACCAAAAAAAGAAAACAATTGAGTTGTAATTCCTTTTTTGTTACCACTGTAACTAAGGTGGTCAGTGTTTTTGCAGCAGCATCTCAAGAGTTACATGTTTTACCTTTTCCATATTTCTTGATAGTCATATAAATTCAGTTTCATATGTGATAAAGAAGTTTAAAGTACAAATATTGAAGGTTTGTGTGGCTCTACATTTGCCCCAAGAAACAGTCTGTTCCAGTACAAATGTATTAGATTAGATTAGATTAGATTAGATTAGATTAGATTAGATAAAATACATTGAAAAAGATACTTAAATTGCTTTGTGTGTAAATGTTGAATTTAAGTTCAAAAGTTTTTGATGTAGTTTGAGATTTTGCATTATATTCTAACTTGTTACTTTAGATTGGCAATTATTGAAAAGAAATTTGACATTTATGCGCATCCTACAGGGATCCTATGTGACTGTTGGTTACTTAGTAACATTGAATTTATTTCTATATTTTGAAACTCATGAAAAGCTTTTTTAATTTTATACTGAATTTATAAAGTATGAGTCACATACTTAACGTGTGCAAACTTTAAGTGCTTTTAAGAAATATTTTTCTTTAAAAAGTTATTATGGGGAAGTATATTTTATCACATGGGGGGTCACATGTAATTGGAAAGAAATTAAGGATAGAGAATGTATTACCTGGCTCAAGAGAATCATTTTGTTTTTGTACTGATTTTTCATCATGTTCCAAATTTTTTCTAGTAGTAGAAATTTGTAGTCAAATCCCAGTTGCTGTTGATATAGGGGAATGAAACTCCCGACCTACTGTATGTCCAGTATGAGTTCGTGTTCTCTAAAGTCGAAGAGTGAATTTTAAGAATAAAGGAAGAGTGAAATGTATATGTTTTGAGAGCAAGAAAGCTGTCTGAGAGACAGGAGGAGTCCTGAGCGGATGGCCAATGACTCTTTTCTAGGGACTTTCATAGAGTGAAATCATGAGGTTAGATGGTCAAAGGTGAGGAAAATGGGAATTTGCAAGGTGGGCATAAGGTGGGATAGAACTGTGGTCAACCAATAAGATTAACTGCTCAAGTAAAATTGATTAAATTAGGAGCAAATTGGGAGCAAGTCACATAGTAGAAGGGCATGCTTAACAGCAGTGACTTTTCCTGTAGAGGGGTAAGATGCTGATTCCTGACTTCCTCAGGGTGACAGAACTATTTAGACTGTCCATGCTTAAGATGTGGTTGTATTTGCTTTGCCTTTTGTCTTGAGATCTGGCCCACAGCAGGAGGTGTAAGGTATCTGAACTTCTGCCCTGGCTCCTTTGAGGGCCTCTCTGACTGCCTATAATATTTCTAACTAAGCTGCCTATAACACTATCTCATGAACCCATCTTTTTTCCCCTTTAATGTAACTTCTATTTGTTTAGTTGCCCAAGTCTGTATGTTTAATGTTGCCTTTGATTCTTTTTTATTTTTAAAACTCCCCAAACTGATACGCACACAGTTGTTATGTTAATACAGACTGTCACCATCCCTTATGCAAGTTATTGTAGAAGCCTTTTTTTTTTTTTTTTTTTTTGATACAAGGTCTCACTGTGTAGTTCAGGCTGGCTTTGAGCTCACCTTGTAGCCCAGACTGGTCTCAAATTTGCAAGGATCCTCCTGCCTCTGGATTGCTAGGATTACGATTGTGTGTCACCTCACCCAGCTGTAGAAGCCTGCTAACTAGGCTTGCTGTTTCCCTTCTTTCCCCTGATTCTCTTCCAGTTGCCATTGTATGTTGTCACCACAGTGGTCTTCCAAAAGTGCAAATTTGGTCATGTAATTTCCTTAATTAAGTAGCTTGATTGCTGCTTTGGTGTTAGGGTAAAGTCTAAATTTCATTATGCCTTATGGTCAGACTGTTCCCTTTGTTGTTAACCATCTTTGTCTCTGCTTTCTTCTGGCTCTAAATTTTAGCGATTTTGAAATGTTTTTAGTTTTCCTAATGTATAATGCTGACTCTCCCTACCATCGCCCTATGGCATTTAGTGTCACTTTCATCTTTATTCCTTAGCTCCAAACTCAAGTTATTTAAAGAAAATTTTCCTTTGACCATCTGTTACAGCTTACTGTGGGTCACTGTGGGTATGACCTGGAAATATATATCCTTCCTATCTCTTAATTTCTCTCTGGTTACTGGCAGCCATCCCATGAACAGTTTTTCCTCTCCCGCCAACCAATATGGACTGAAACCTCCTCAACCTGAGCTGAAAATAAATCTTCCCTCCTTTAACTTGTGGATATCAGATATTTTGTCTCAACAATGAGAAAGTAACTAAGGTACCATCTATTTTAATGTAGTGATTGCTCTTTTAGCATATTCCATGCAATATAGCAATTGCTATTTGTGGAAATATGTCTGTTTATGGAAAGTTTTACATCATATTTTTGCAGAGATTATATCATCATTGATATCATCAAATGAGATCCTTTGTGTTGGGCTGGTGGGACCAAGTCCAAATCACCAGCCCTGAGTTCAGTTTTGGGTTTGGTTTATATAGAATTTATAAGCAGGAAGTACAAAGCTGGTAGCAGGTTGTTGTATAATTGGTTACAGGAATCAAGTCCCATGTTGCAGGCAGGTTTGTTTCTGCCAGGTTAGTCAGGGGTTGTTTATCATAAGGTGGGAGAACATAAGAAGGGAGCTGGGGCTGAGCAGGTGGTTGAAACTAAGAATGCCCTTGACTTAGTTTATCTTGACTGGACAATCCTTGAAAATAGAATCTGTTAATATATCAGACAGTACAGGCAGTTCTGATGGATGTGGTCAGACTGAGTCAGGTTAGACTAGCTCTATGTTGCAGCTGACGTGATCAATCAAGGCTAATTGAGTCTAATGGTCTTAAGTGTAGTGGGCTGGGTGAGCAGATCTTGTCTTGACAGAGCATCAGACTGTTGATTAATTTTTCTGTCACAAGATCATGAACACGACATAGGCAAGAAATAGTGTCTTCTCAGGAACCAGTGTGGTATAAAATGGGCTTTAGTCAGCATTTGTTAGATTAATTGATACTTCTTCTGCAGATGGTCCTTGCCATTTTTTTTTTTTTTGATGAACAACTTGAGATTTTCAGACATAACTCCTAACCTTAATCTTTTTATCTTTACCCTTTACTCTCCTTTTCTGTTAATTGCTTGGGGAGATCCTCCTTTGTAAATACTCAGTTAACTAAAATACAAAATGGAAATAAAAATGCAACAAGAATACAGGAAGATGAACTATCTTTCAAGAAGTTGAGTGGTGAAAGAAGAGATGTAATGCATCATTAGGTAGAAAGAATATCAAAGTAAGATTGTTTTGAAGGGTAAGGAGAAATAATATTGGTAATGTGAGGCAAGAATTTAATGAAGAATGCAATTAAGATGGGAATGGAGAAAGAGTCACTAATGAGTCCAGAGTAAAGAATGTCAGAGAAGAGCTAAGTTTTAAAGTTGTTTTTCTATTCCATTAATTCTTATAACATTCAGGGAAATGAAGCAATTTTTTAGTATAGACTACTAAGTGTACATAGAGGACATTTTTTTTAAAGCCTATACTGTGTTCAGTGAACTTTCAGTTTTATGGCAAGAATATCTTAATTTCTCTTGAGGAACAAACTGGCAATTTCTGATCTAATTGGCACTTCCTGTCACTCTTTCCTTGCATCTAATCAAAAAAATCATCTCTTAAAATAGTTTGTCTTTTTTCCTTTTTTTCTTTAGTGACTGTCAAAATGTTATGTTTTATGGAAGTACTTCAGTAGTTCAATATCTTCTTAAAATTTTGTATAAAGACTAATTAAGAACCAAGCATCTTGAGATGTATTGAATGCAAAATTTTATCATATGTGAGTGAATTATCAATTTGTACTGCCAAGTTTAGTTTCATACAAACCTGAAGAAGAAAACCATGCTTAATTGACAGTATAATTAAATAAAAATCATTAAGAATGTTGTAATTTTGTATTAACCTTTAATAAGAATATTTTATCTCTATTTGTATACTTACCTAAATTAGCATAAGCAGCTATTCTACATTGCTATAATACTTAATGTGTAACCCACATGCTGCAAGGCATGAAATCTCCTGGAACAAGTTCAAGAGAGTTTATTCTTCTTTTCATATGACAGTTATATAGAAAAAGGTGGGTAGATATCATATAGTATAATGATACCTTATAGTTTTAGTTCTTGGAAGTTTAAGAAATTGTTTCTCTTTTACATTTGTGAAAGTTATAACTGCTTTTATCTGATACATACATATGTATATGCAAATACATATATACATATATACATATATACATATATACATATATACATATATACATATATACATATATACATATATACATATATACATATATAAGGGTGCATATATGTTTATATATGTGTATGTTTGTATGTATGTATGGATAGTCTAGCAAGACATATACTGAAAAACATTGATCTGATTAAACCATTGTAGTTGGTAACTTCATTGTTGGTAACTTACCGAATCTACTGTTTATTTTTCTCTGTTTAATTTTGACTACCCTCCTTAAAGCACTCTTCCCAGACAGAATATTTTTTATTTTGGTTTGTTGTCCTGTGTTTGTTTTTGTTTTCTTGTGATGCTAGGGATTCAACACAAGGCATGGTAGACAAGTTCTATACCACTAAGTCATACCCTGAGCCCCAGAATGTTTGTGAGAGGCATGTTAAAGTATTTAGTGAAGTAACTTTGTATCTGCAGCTTCACATTAAAAAGATTCAGCAAAAATTTAAAAAATTAAGTGTGGGTATTGGTGTGCACACTGCATGCATGCGTGTGTGTGTGTGTGTGTAAAGAGAAAGTGAGATTACTTATTAAAGAACTATGGCAAATGTTAAAAGTTGATGACTTTTGGCAAAAAAAAAATGTAGATGCTGACTTAAGTGTTGTGTATGTTGAAAATTTTCAAAGTAAAAATTTCAAAGTAAAAAGGTGGAAAAACAAAAAAAACCATCAGAGTGTGACAGTTGTGCTGCGTTTGTACCAAAAGCAGGCTCAGTTTTATCAGCAGTAATTGTCTTTTGTGGCAAACAGTTAACAATGATCCTGTGAATGTACTTGGGTATTTTGGAGCCTTAAAATTATGTACACTGATCTGTTTCATTTTGGCTTTATTAATCGTGAAATCAGAAATTGTAAAAAAAAAAAAAAAGAAAGGCAAAGTAAAACCCACAGCTGATGACATTGCAGAAGAACATAAATATACACTAGTGCCCTCAAAATACAGACAGTGTTTGGGACAGCAAATTGGTATTATATATCAAGAGACCTAAAACTGTTTATTCTTCTTTTATATATTTACTTATATATTTGTTTTTGTCTTTTTGAGACAAGATGTCACTATACATTTCAGGCTGACCTTGAGCTCACTTTGTGTCCCAGGCTGGTCTCAAACTTGCAAGGATCCTTATGCCTCAGCCTCCTGAGTGCTAGAATTAAGTGTGCACCACCATGCCCAACTTGTTTATACCTTTTAATCTAATAATTTTTCTCCTCAAATTAGATCCTAAAGAAGCAATTTAGAAAAACAAATCTGATCTGAGGATTATGGTTTATTATATCATATTCCTGGATTTCTGGGTAAAAGACGAAAACAGCAAAAATTATCCCCCAAATCTATGAAAGTCTATTTTGAAAAGCATAATCTTTTCCTAATACTAAAAATCAATACCCCACTTCTTTGGAGATGTAAATTGTTTTCTAACATTTCTTCCTTTGTGTTGTCATATTCCTTGTTAAATGTAGGTGATACCCAATTGTTTGCCTTTGTCCAACATCCATCTTCTCTTGATTGATAATTTTAATTGCACGGTTGGTTTCTGCCATTTTTTGTATGTTGTTGCCTGAAACCTAAAATTCAGTTCCTACTCTTTATAGAGTTACATTTGTGTTTTCTGTACTTTAGCTGCTCACTTTTAATCTTTTGAAAATAATGTTTCACATTCTAACTTTATATCCAAAAAAAATTATATATTTTTCCCTCATAAAGATATCGTTCTGTGGTCTGTAGTTTCTCCGTCATTCTATCTGGAAATATTTAGCTTTTTAAAGTTTTTTCTCTTTTTTTTATTCTCCCTTCAAAACCCTGCAGCAGTTTATAGAGTGTGTTTAATCAAATATATGTGATTACTACCATAGTTGTTTTTTTTTTTTTAAGAATATTTGTAATAGGTCCTTAGTTGAACTCCCTGCACTCTCTTCTCTCAAATGAATCTTGTCAGAGAATTCCTGAAGCAGAGATCAGACCAGACTTTCTAGATTAAACCTTTAGAGACTAATTATATACAGATACTCCTCACTTAACGACCTACCTCTTTAGTGACCTTTAGACTTACAACCCAGGCACCATTCAGACTTACATCTTGTCTCTTTTTTGGGTATAGTTCTGTACATTTTATTTATAGAGTCTCAGTGCCTTTTTAAAAATACAGTACACCTTGCTTAACTTGCTGATTGTATTATAAGGTACAGCATTGCAGTTTTATGTTCTGTTGTACTTTATAGTACTGCATGTGAAGTTGTGCAAATAAAAGCAAAGTCGAGTTAGAGTTTCCTTTGACTACTCCTTTCTTCTGAATATTGTAATAATATATATGTTTCCTCATTTAGTGACTAATTCACTTACTGACCTAGTCATAGGACAGGAACATAGTTGTTAAACAAGGAAGTCCCTACAAAGAAAAGTATCTTAAACTACATCCAGTCTTCCGGGCCCTCTGCTGTGTAGCTTCAACTTTCCTTACTTCAAATTGTGTTTCTTCTCTATTTACTCTTCCCCTTTTCTGAGTCGTTATAACCTTTACCTGAACAATTCCTTGTTTTCCCATATTTTCATCTATTCTTCGAGAGCTGGCTTCAGATTGCCTTATAGCTGGAAGCAATAGTTTCTTCTTGGGAACTCTCAGAGGCCTTTTTATTTTATTATTATAATTAGTATCCTTTCCATTGTACTGTGGTTATGTGTATGCTGCTGGTAGTTACTACCTTAGTTAAGTTCTTTAAAATCTGGATTCATGTCTCATTTTGCTATTTCCTGTGTATATTACCTGGTACATAGATTGTTTCTTAGACATATTTAAAAGTAAAAATTATATGTAAAGAACTATTTTGGTTTGAAGGTATTTCTTAGTTGAGAAAAGGAACAAAATTTTAAAGATACTTATATTCCAAAAACAAAAAGGTAAGACAGTACTTAGAAAAATATAGTATAATTTTCTTAAAGCAGTATGAAGTTTGTAAAATTCATAGATGAGATCTTAGAGTATTAATCAAAACTAACTTTTAAAGCTGTTTAAAAGATAGACTTAACAGTATGTTCATTTAAGCAGTATTTATATAAGACAAAAAATATTTTTTTCTTGTGTAGTTTTACAATATGCAGCTCACAGTTTATATATGCGTCATTTATCTCTTAATAACTTAGGGTTTTTTTAAATCTTGATCTTACATGTTTCTTAAATGGTTCCTTCTTGCACTTTTGTTGATGAAATATTTTATTTTTCTTTTTTCTCTGTGCTGGTAAACTTATATTTAGGAAATGTTTTATTTTGCAGGTGTCCTGGGCGGATATAGGAGGACTGGAAAATATCAAACTGAAATTGAAACAGGCTGTGGAATGGCCCTTGAAACATCCAGAGTCTTTCAGCCGAATGGGTATTCAGCCACCTAAAGGAGTTCTTCTGTATGGACCACCTGGATGCTCTAAAACAATGATAGCCAAGGCCTTGGCCAATGAGAGTGGATTGAATTTTCTGTCTATAAAGGTAGAGTGTTAACTTTTTTAATGACTATATTTTCTCTCAATTTTTCTTTCCTCATTCCCAGGAGCAGTTGATTTTATTCATTCATTCATTCATTCATTCATTCATTCTGCTGGGAATTGAACTGAAGGTGTGCTGAGCTATATTCTCAGTAAATTTTTCCTCTCAGTTTAAATTTTTGTGTATTTTTTGAGACAGGGTCCCTAGGTTTCCCAGACTGACCTCAGACTTGTGATTTTCCTGCCTCAGCCTCTTGTGTAACTGAGACTACAGGAAGTTGTCACTGTGCCTTACCAGAACAGTTGATTTTTATTTTTTAATGTCAAGTGGATGACAGTAAAGCATGGGGATGTGAGAGATGAGAAGTAAATTAATATATGTGGTCACCAGATCATAGTGAATTATTTTTTTTTAAGTTTCTTGACTCTGGAAAAACTCTCTAACACTTTCACAGTATTAATTACTTTTAAACCCCTAAGATAAAGAATTTCGGAAGAAGACTAAACGTTTCTTTCTCTAAGTTTATGGAAGAACCCTGGCACTTCCACTGTGTAGTTTTTTCCCCCTAAAAACAAAAATTTAAAAGATAAATATAATATTTGCAGCATCATTTCTGGTATGTGTGTGTTTTGTGCAGATTATATAACATGATGTATGCTTAAATTTAGATTGTCTGGGACACTTACATTAAGATATTTTTCAGTTGAAATTTCTTTTTTCTCTTTCGTTTTTGTCTGAAGTACTACAGTAGATAAACTGCCTTTGAATAGCTGCACCGCTTTACTTTTGCACTGTCAGTGATTCTGGAAGAAGGCAACAAGTATTAGCAGTTTTGATGAGTAAAGGAATATAAGGGGTTTAATGTTATCCTTGACTTTGTGAAAAATTTTCTCCTGTAGCTGTTTCTCTCAGGAACTATAGAGATATTTGCCTTTTTCATTTTAAGTTATATAAATTACAGAGCTTCCATGTCGCAGAGACTGCCTGAAAAACTACATAGATACCTCTTTTACATGAAGAATGTTTTTAAAGTTAGTTCCTAGGATTAGATATAAGGATATCGAGGTTGTGAATTTTTTAAGATTGAAGTGGTGGTGAAGGGACTGAAATTTGGCTCTTAACCACTATATTATATACAGTTACATTTTCCTTTATTTAAAAGAAAACCTAGTATCCAATGCGATTTTCATTAATTGTACCATGTTATTAGGGAGAAGATAGTTTAGTGGAAAGATACTTCTAGGAACCAGTTTGAAAGATAAATTTTGTTTTTTAGGATAAACTAAGAAAAATAGCATGACTTTAGTAGAAATTGAGTTCATGAGAAAGAGGAATAATGACTGCCAAAGAAATAGGAAACTAATGGATGAAAAGACTGATAGTTGAATAATGTTCCTATTAGTGTATAGTTTGTGCCTTTGAGATTGTCACAATAAAGAACCCTGAGCTAAGATTTAGAAAATTTGTTTTGTTTCTTAACTCCAGCACTTTTTCATCTTAAGCAATTTCACTGTGCCTTTATTTTCTATGTATAAAACCAGTACACCTCAAAGCTGTCAAGGTTATCAAAACAAAGGAAAGTCTAGAAATTGTCACAGCTAACCAGAACACAAGGAGACATAAAACTAAATGTAATGTTGAGTTATTTTAGATAGGATCCTGTAGAAAGAACAAAAAAAGACATTAAGTAAAACTGAAGAAATTTGAATAAACTATGGATGTTGAAAGTAATGTGTCAATCTTGGTTCATTAATTGTAACATACCTTACTCATGTTAATAATAGGGGAAACATATAGAGGTAGGTGGGGGTTGGGATGTTGTAGCTGTTTGTAAAGTCTGCTCAATTCTTCTTTAAATCTTACAAAACCTTAATTAAATAAACGTTTGAGGTCAGTGCCATAGGTCCAGGTGATATAAGTAAGTTTAAAGGTCAACTGAAGAGTTCTGAAATATGTTAGAGTATTCTGGCACAATAGAGAAGCAAAAAGTACAAAATGAACAGGTTTATTGAGTTGAGGATATGGAAAGGAGCACACAACCTGTGGCAGTTGGGCTATCTCCGTCGACCAGATACAGAGAGGCAGAGAGTTATATGACCTCTGATTGGAAGTGACGCGGCGGGTGGGGGGACCGGACGGATATTGATGACGTGAGGAACTGAGTGGAATTCTCAGTGCGAGCAAACAGGAAAGGGAATTGCAATTAGGGCTGAAGAAGAAGCAGGAAGTGGTAAGCATTTTTAAGCATTTTTGCTTTGGCGTTCTGCCACGTTAGACCACCATCATAAGTGTACAGTAATTTGTACTAGGGCAAGAACCTTTCAAACTTCAGAAAACAACATGAGTAGATTGCAGAGGAAGGAGTTCATGGTGAGGGTTGAGTGTGGATTCCAGAATTTTAGAGGAAGGAGAGCTCTCCTTTTCATTTGTCTATCTATAATGATAGAGCAAAGTTACTGAGAAATGCTTTGTGAAGAACTTGGGCATAGTTGTGGGGCTTCCTGAGTGTGGATGTAGTTCTCAGTTGAAGCCTATAAAGGTGTGTGTTAGTTCTGGTCTCAAACCCAGACCCCAACAGTATAAACTCTTTCTATTAGTGTTTTGGCTACTGTTTCTTTCATCTTGGGTACAGCTTCTAATTTGGAGTCTTGCCAGGAATTATGTCCAGTTTCAGGCCTGAATCCCTACTCTGTATTCTTTTGTAGGTTTATTACCAGTCTGGGACCTTTTGAGTTTCTGTTTAATTTTCTTTAGGTTTTTGTTTTAACTTTGAAAATTCTCTCAGCTTCTCCAACTTACTTTGTCTTATACATCTCATTTAATAGTTTTAAATTGCCAGTTATTAGTATCAGTGATAAAAATATATACTTAACTGTATCAGTGTTTGAATGGCTATTAAGAAATAACTAATAGTATTCTGTGAGTTTTGGGACAGATGGTATAGTTAATAAACACTTGTCAGTTTCATAGAGTTACCTAGAAATTAGCTTGGATTTACTTAAGTTTGGCATTATTTATGCAGTGTATATGCTAGCATGTTGGAGATGGCTCAGCATATGTTTATATGTATGACAATAAATGATTTTTTTGAATGGGCTTATATAAGTAGATAAAGCAAATATATAAAATAAGTTGATGTGAAAATGTTCTAGACATATAGCTAAAAGCAAAAAGTGATGATAAAAACTGTAATAACAAAAGCTGTGACATTTGGAATCCAAGAAGAATTAGAGAAAACTGCTTTTGGATTTAAACCTGACAAAGAGCAACAGTTGTATTTTTTTTTTTAACTTATAAATTAGCTGATGGAGAGAACCTGGCTATTTTTTAATCTTGAATGAAAATTACAGTTGAAATAAATATTACAGTTTCATGTCTATTACACTTTAAAACTGTAAATGTTTTATCATTAGAACTCAAAATATATATTAAGCACTATCTTTGTGTCAAACTGTGTACATGGCCAACAAACGTATAGTACATTAGAAGTGGTGAGACAGATGACTAAATAGTAATGTACTGAAATGCGTAACATTTAGGGCCATCTGGTTTTTTGTTTGTTTGTTTGTTTGTTTTTTCTTTGTCCTTGTGGTGCTCCAGATTGAATCCAGGGTGTTCACACAGAGCCACATTCCCAGCACCGCCCCCACTTTTTTCTTTGAGGTAGGGTCTTGCTAAATTCCTAGGCTGGGTTTGAATTTGTAATCCTACTGTCTTACTCTCCTAGAGTGCTGGGATCACGTGTGAGCCACCATACTTCATTTTAGAATTTGCAGTTCTTGATTTTTGATTGTAAGTAAGAAGGGTAACAAATGAAGTGTTCAAGGTGATTAAAATTTTTTCTTTCAATGATTGGCAGATTAAAATACCCTAATTCTGGGAGGAGGAGAAGCATAGAGGTGAAGGAAAAGATACAGAATTGGGATTTAGCCATATTGAATTTGTGGACACAATGATAGTTATAACTGAAAGGCGGTTGCGTTTTTAGGTTTGTAAGTCAAGAGAGTGCTGTTTCTAGAATAAAAGCATGGAAACTGAGAACTAGTATTTGAGATTCTATGGAGATGTCAGTAAAGGAGACTGAGAGCAATGAGAGCGGTATAACAGGAGGGGTTTCATGAGCTAATGTGTATCTGTACACTTCACAGCTTACTTGCTTGTTTAATTACAACTTCCTGCAGTGGAAGTTCTGAAGAAACATCATTTTCTTCTAAATAAATTAATTGTGGAGGAGCTTTGTATTACACTCTTTTTGAAAGAAACAGCTTGAATACTCTTCTGCCAACTTCTGTCTCTTGTTAAGGCTTTTACTTGCTATACCATTTCTTGATTTGCACTTGAGCCCTACTTCAGACTCCTTGAAGTATTTCTGCAGAATGGCCCTTCTGTATGTGCTAATGCTATAGTTTTTATTAGTTTTCAAGATCTTTTGCTCACATTACATAAATATAATTGCATCTCATGTGACTGGGTTTTTATGAACATATTGTATAACAGTTAACTGCAATTAACACTTAGGTTAACTTGCCTTCCCCAGACATTTTAGAACTTATTAAAATTTGATTTGAATTATAATAGGCCAAATTACTGAGCCTGGTGTCAGATATATTTAAAAAAAATCCTTGGGAAGATTGGAGGGAAAAGCCAGTAACTATTACAGAGGAAAAATTTTTAAAAGTGTGAGGTGTAAATATTATATACTTGGATTTTTGACTGATATGGTATAAAACTCAGTAGATTAATCAAACAGCTGGGCAAATATTTTCACTGTGTTTATGATATTTTTATTGTTTTATAACTTCAACACTGGAAATCTTGGCCATACTAATAACACTATGCCTAAATAAGCCAGTTATGATACTTAAGTCTGGAAGTTTTCTTGCTCATTCTTATCAGCAAAGCAGTCTGTTAGGAGGCAACATACAGCAAGGACTAACATACTGTAGTTATTTGGCAAGTAAAATTGGAAAATGATTTATCTAATCCTGTCAATTTACCTAATCTAGGGATTTGAGTATTATTTTTAAAGAGTTAAATAACTTAAGAGTCTTGTGGGGTTGGTAGGCCATATTGTACTTTATCTAAACCATATAGTCAGATATAAATGGGCCCTTTGTTTATTATTATTAATAAAGTTCTTATTTTGAGAGTAACCCATGCAAGTATCTATTTAGAATGATATCTGCCACTTGATCTGCTCAGCATTAGTACCTTTGAATTAAAATTGCTCTTCTTTTTCCTCCCTTCCCTCTTATTTTCTGTTTTTTTTCTTTTGTACTTGGACTTAAGCCTAGGGATGCTCTACCACTATACTGCATCCCCAGTCCTTTTTACTTTATTTTTTGGTACAAGAACTCAAGTGGGCCGGGAGTTTAGCTCAGCGGCGTAAGTGCCTTGCTTGGCAAATGCGAGGTCGTGAGTTCAATCCCCAGCACCAAAAAAAAAAAAAAAACAAGTTCCACGGTGGGCCTTGAACTTACTTACCATCTTTCTACCTTAGCCTCTCCAGTAGCTAAGGACTGCAAGCATGTGCCACTGTGTCCAGCTATATTGTATAATCTTAAGGAGGCATTTTTTTCCTCCCTCCCATCCTCCCTTCCTTCGCCTTCTTTCCTTTCAGAATTTGGAGAAAACAGGACATCATAATTTTTAGAAAGTGTTGTGATTTGGAAACCCAAATCTTGCCTTCTTATCATTTCTGCTATTTAACTTATTCTGAGACTTTGGGCCCATTACTCACTTTTGCACCCTTTGATTACTTTAGGTTTTAAGTGAGATTAATTACAGTAAATAATTTCTAAGGCTCATCGACTAACAATGTTCTGTGAATTCTTCACAAACCTTACATCTTGTAATTTTGCTATGTTTCATACCTGATGGGCAGTTTCATCTGTCAGTGTAACAGTCAAGACACTTGGACTTCATTTTTCTTATGACTAAACTGTGACTTTAAATAAACACCTTCATCTCTTTCTACTAAACTTTATTTTTAAAGTGAAGGTATGGTAAAAATATGTAACTCAGAGTACTGTTGCAAGTAATGAGAGGAAGTATATTCATTTTTATTTTTTATTCTAACAAAATGCCTAAAGCAGTCTAACTTGAAAAGAGGCTTATTTAGCATTGCAGTAAGGGCTTGCAAGGGAATAGATTTAATACAGGATACATAAGAGTCATAGGATTATTTTATAATATTCACCCAGAGAGTCAATTATAAAAGAGTGCAGGAGATCTGTCCACACATTAGAGACCCCAAGAATTCAGCTGAGGGCCTGGATCCCATGGTACTGTCCTGCACACGTCCAGCTGAAGACCCAGAGCTTTTGGCAATGTCCTCTACAAGTCCTGACTGAAGGCCTAGAGCCCGTGACAATGGCAATTGCACATCAGTGATCTTCACTGGAAAGGTCTAAAGGTTATTGGTCGAAGCTATAAGATCTGTACCAGTACAATAAAGGATCTGTGTCAGCAGGCTGAGGAATCCACACTAGAACTAGAAAGCGTTGCTCAATGTAAGGACCAGAGCTCCCCCAAAGAGAAGTGCAGCTATCCTCGGGACAGGAAGGTCCTGAGCTTCTCTGATGATGACAACAGCCAAGTTCATATCAGAAAAGCCAACCCAACAAGCTTCTCCAGGAGAATCAACAGCACACCACTTTCCCCTCCAGTTCTCTTTTGACACTGTTGGCAGCAATCCTCAGGTGACCATCCACACCCAGTACCACACTGATTCAGTTCAGCTGGGGGTTATGAGTTGACCATTATTTAATCCACATTTAGCTTACAGTTTTGGAGGCTAAAAAGCCTAAGGTTGGGTGACTGTATTGGTTGGACCTCTGGTGAGGGCGTAATGATGTATGGTATCTTGAAAATAGTGCCTGTAGGAGTGAGATATTACATCATAAAGCAGAAAGCCACAGGGTGATTTAGAGGCTTGGTTCCCTCTTATAAAATAACGATTTACTCTCCTAACGAGCTCAGGGATCTGATAGGAACTACCATAATTCCTTACAAAGGCAGCTCCATTTGCTGACCTAAGGACTTCCTGTTAAGCCCTAACTCTTGTTTAGTATTTGTTGTTGATACATGTTTGTAGCACAGAATAATTTTATGTTCATGTTGAGGATTTGATACATACACATACTGGATTTTGATCACTTTTTTAGACCCAGGCTCTTAAAGGTCCCACTATCTTAGCATGGCCAGTAGCAACTAAGCTCTCAGCACAGGAATCCTTGGTAGACACACTCAAAGCATAACCAAACTGTAGCGGGAATACTACACATTAAACATTTTGGAAGATTTTGCAAAATTAGCTCATGCTAATTATTGCTTCTTTGTTTTTAAGAAATGGATACATATATTTGACCAAATTTGGAATAAAAATATTTGAACAAAACTGAAACAAAAAATATGACAACACAGTTCACAATGTTTCTCTTAGTTGTAAAGTAATATGTATACTGTAACTGTGAAATTGAATGTAACTTTTAAAGTTCTGTTCTAATCAGAATGTAGGGGTTTTGTTTTTGTTTTTGTTCTTTAGCAGCTTCAACTTGAGACCAAAAATAACCAACCTCTCTTGATGATAAAATTGCTGTGAGATTTAAAATTCTAGACCAGTGCAGTACAATAGGTACATAGGTTGCATTTTGTAGGCCACCTGTCTATGTAAGTTTCATCAGCAGGTAGGCCCATAGAAAATGACGTTTTGTCAGTGTTCCATAGCAGTTTTTTGTTCCTGCTGTGACTTATTTGAATTATTCTGACCCCTATTATTTTCCACAGTGCCAGATACTCAGGTTAAAATTTCAGATCTCCTTGATACTTGCTTTTCCTTTCTTTTTTGGATTTTGAGAAGTGTATTGTGTTTTACCCATAGGCTTCTACAGTCTGTTTGGTAGCACAGTGACCTTTCAACTAATTGAAACTATGTGCTGTTCTTGTACATTTCCAACAAAGTATCAAGTGCTTTTTGCCTGTACATTGGATTTTTAAACTATATTAATTTTTCTGTTAACCCTGCCAAAACACTGACAGTACTTCACAGAGACATAATCATGAAATGACTATAACTTTGTACTTTCCAAAATCTTTTTTTCTTTTTTAAGAACCACAGCCTAAAGTGAATAATGACTGTTTCTCTGTATTTTATAATTTCTTCAGTTAAGCTGATGACTAATGAGTATCATATATGCCTTTAGTTACATTGCCTATTTAAAAAAAATGTTTTCACTGGATCACTATTTTATGTTATACTTTGAACTTTTGTGGAAAGTTGTTATAAGAACAATAATAGAATTGGCATGTAAGTATAATAAAAACAGTGACACCAGAAATTTCCTTCCTGATATTTGTCAGGCCACAACTTTCCTAATTAATTGCACGAACTGTATGCAATCTGCATAAAAATTTATTATATCTTATCTCCAGCAAAGATTCATTCTGCTAATTATTGAAATCTTATTCTATTGAGTAGAGCCTTGCCCCTTCTTTTATTCATTTTTAATGCCTTTTCCATGGTTCCATTTGGAAGTATAATTTGTACATGTAAATTAAAAGTACCAACTTTGTTTATATGAATACAAGTTATATTATGAACCATCAGGCAGTTCTGCTTTAGATGTAGTGTAGGACTATAAAAATGATCTTGCAAAGTGCAACTACACAAAGTTGTCTTAATGAAAGAAAAATTACAAGTGTTATGTGAACTTTAAAATATTTTCAAAACATTAAGAACTCTCAAGGATAAATGTATGAGGCAGTGCACTGTAAATATATAGTTTTCTTGCTAGTCTCTGCTTCCAATCTTTTGCCTTATCTAGCCTTCTATTCATACTCAGAAGGCCCAGTACTCCATCTTATGAGAACTTTACAAGCTATTTACCCATTTTATATTAATGCAGTTTTAGATATGTTTTATGTTGTTGGCATGAACATTACTGGGATAATTTTCTTGTATGTATTTCCTTGTGTATATGTACAAGAGTTTCCCTAGGGCTTGGGGATGTCGTACAGTGGTAGATCACTTACCTAGCAAATTTGGATTCTCACACACAGACACACACACAAACACGCACACACACACACACACACACACACAGATTAAACAAGGGGACCATTTGATGGGTAGACTAAGGATTGAGTACAGAAGGGGAATGTAAAAAGAATTAAAATGTGTTATGTACATGCACCAGCTGTCCATAATGAATGTTATGCACTGCAAACATATACAAATACATTTTTTAAAAATTTCCCTAGGTCAGTGATGGTGAACCTTTTAGAGCTTCCAGTGAGATAAACAGTCCACCATGGCATGCATACCATAGGTTTGCCACCACTGGCCTAGGTACCTAATTCTTGTTATTGAGTATGAATATCTTCAGTATTACTGTTTTGAAATTGCTTTTGTTGTATGTTGTTTAAAAAAAAATGCAGTGTTAAATCTATTAGGACCAGGGAAGCAATTCTTTCTAAGTCATTTCTGGAAGCAAATATTACTCTAGTACCAAAACCAGAGAAAGACCCAACTAAAAAAGAGAACTATAGGCCAATCTCCCTAATGAACATAGATGCAAAAATTCTCAATAAAATATTAGCAAACAGGATACAGCAAATCATCAAGAAGATTATTCACCCCGACCAAGTGGGATTCATCCCAGGAATGCAGGGATGGTTCAACATACATAAATCAATAAATGTAGTCCACTATATCAATAGAGCCAAAAGGAAGAACCACATGATCATCTCTATAGATGCAGAAAAAGCTTTTGATAAGGTCCAACACTCATTCATGATAAGAACCTTACAGAGAACTGGAATAGATGGTGTTTACCTGAATATGATAAAGGCTATCTATGACAACCTACAGCCAGTATCATATTAAATGGCCAAAAACTGAAAGCCTTTACTTTAAAATCATCCTTGTCCCCTATCACCGCTCCTGTTCAACATAGTACTGGAAATACTAGCCAGAGCAGTTAGACAAGAGAGAGAAATAGAAGGAGTAAAGATAAGAAAAGAGGAAGTTAAATTATCATTATTTGCAGATGACATGATACTTTACATAGAAGACCCCCAAAACTCCATTGAAAAACTCCTAGATATAATAAATGAATTCAGCTGTGTAGCTGGATACAAAGTCAGTACTCAAAAATCAATACCATTCCTATACACTAACAACAAAAATACTGAGAGAGAAGTAAGAGAAACCACACCCTTCACACTAGCATCCAAAAAAAATGAAATACTTAGGAATTAATCTCACGAAAGATGTGAAATAGCTATACAAGGAAAATTATAATACCCTGGAAAAGGAAATTGAAGAGGACCTCAGAAAATGGAAAGACATCCCTGTTCATGGATAGGAAGAACAAACATTGTGAAAATGGCCATTCTCCCAAAATTACTATACAGATTCAATGCAATCCCAATCAAAATACCACTGACATACCTCATAGATCTAGAGAAATCACTCCTAAAATTCATCTGGAACCAGAAGAGACCTAGAATAGCAAAGGCAATTCTAAGCAGCAAAAGCAAGGCAGAAGGCATGACAATCTGTGATTTGAAATTATACTACAAAGCTACAGTAATAAAATCAACATGGTACTGGAATAAAAGCAGACCTGAAGATCAATGGAATAGATTGGAAGATACAACCACAACCACAAACCCACTCAACCACCTTATCTTTGATAAAGGGGCCAAACATGTTCACTGGAAGAATGACAGTCTCTTCAACAAATGGTGCTGGAAAAATTGGTATCCCATATGCAGAAGACTAAAACTAGACCCGTGCCTATCACCATGTACTAAACTAAAATCTAAATGGATCAAAGATCTAAATCTGAAAACAAACACTAAATCTTTTGGAAGACAAAGTAGGTAAAAACCTCGAAGATATAGGGGTAGGTAGAGAATTCATGAACAAGAATCAAACTGCATGGGAAATACTTCCCAGAATCAATAACTGGGACCATATCTTATTAAAGAGTTTCTGCATGTCAAAAGAGATTTCCAGCAGAGTGAAAAGAAAACCCACAAATTGGGAAAAAAAATCTTAGTGGATTGTCCCTCAGACAAAGGACTTCTGTCTAGAACTTATAAAGAATTAAAAAAAATCAGACCCTCGAAATTCAAAGACCCAATTCAAAAATGGGCATCTGAAATGAATACAGAGTTCTCAGATGAAGAATTAAGAATGGCAAATAAATACATGAAAAAATGTTCATCATCATTAGTCATGAGAGAAATGCAAATTAAAACTACACTGAGATTCCATCTCACCCCAGAAAGAATGGCCAGGATAGAAAAAAACTACCAACAGCAAGTGCTGGAGAGGCTGTGGGGAAAAAGGAACTCTTCTGCACTGTTGGTGGGAGTGTAGACTGGTGCAGCCACTGTGGAGGTCAGTCTGGAGATTCCTCAAAAAGCTGGGTTTGGAAGTCCCATTTGACCCAGCTATTCCGCTTCTAGGCATATTTCCAGAAGAACTGAAAACATCATACCACAGTGATATATATGCACCCATGTTTATAGCAGCACAATTTGTAATAGCCAGATCTTGGAAACAACCTAAGTGCCCATCAACTGAGGAATGGATAAAAAAGTTGTGGCATTTTTATACAATGGAGTACTACTCAGCTATAAAGAATGATCACATTGAGATATTTATAAATAAATGGACACGACTTGAGACCATACTCATAAGCGAAATAAACCAAACACACATGTGTAAATACCGTACAGTCTCCCTAGTATGAGAGTTGGTAAGAGTATATAAGATTTTATAGTAATCATGATTCCCCATTTCATTGCTTTGAAGCCTTTCAGTGTTTTCATTCATCAGTTGGAATGGTTTTATTCTGTTTTGTTTGACTTTATTATGCATGATGGTATGAGCAGCGGTTTTGAAGAAAACAAAACATTATGGCAGCCATTGCTGATTTATATCATCTTCCTTAGAAGTCCTACCATGCTTCTACTCTGCTATTACCATCAGTTCTATCATGTTGTGTCTTATTGGGATTTCAATATATGTGACAGTATAAACAAATCTTTTTATTCAAAATGAGATATTATAGTAGCCACTGATCATAGTTATTCGGTTCAGAATGTCCTGTAATTCTTTCATTCTCTTGAACGGTTTTATACTGTTGTGTTACATTTGATATTATTGTATCTGAAACTATGCTCAACTATAGCAGAGAAAGAGATATTCTGACAGCTACTGTTAATGTCCGGTTGTCTTGTTGTAAAGTGTTGTGTTGCTTATGTTGTTCTGTTCTGATCTGCTTTGTTCTGCCCTGTTTTGTTTTATTCTTTTTAAAATAAAAAAAAGTAATAAGAACTGTAGCAATAATAAAACCCAAAATGCATAATTGCTACTGTAAAAGAAAGAGCAAAAGAAAGTGCTCTAAAGGATATAACTGCATGTATGTTTACGTGTGGAAGATAGATGATCATACTACTGTTTTTGTTAGGTTGTTCAGCAGAACTGTTAATAGTCTCACTGTTTGAATGTCTACTTTGTATGCTTTAATTTTGTAACTTGAACAACTAT